>JAGDQP010072317.1:0-10526 GCA_022664845.1 Lepisma saccharinum | reverse complement strand
TCATTTCATCATGAACAACAACAAAGAGTGGTTTAAAAATGACAGTATATT
Source organism: Lepisma saccharinum (assembly GCA_022664845.1). Classification (NCBI taxonomy): domain Eukaryota; kingdom Metazoa; phylum Arthropoda; class Insecta; order Zygentoma; family Lepismatidae; genus Lepisma; species Lepisma saccharinum. The sequence continues at coordinate 10,475 of JAGDQP010072317.1, read as the reverse complement.
ATATCACAGTCCAGCTATCAAATGGAACACAGACAATTAAACGTGTAATAATTTTGCTCATCTGCTACGTAAGATACCACTCATAATATCTACACATCCAAAACATCTGTTCATAATGTTATACTGCTTTTTATATTCCTGCCCACATTTGTTATATTAAAGTAACGCTTGGATTAAGCGTGACAATATAACAGATATCGTTCAGTTAGCAGTGAATGATTTATTATATTTGTCTCCTACATTGAAGCATTTTATTTCCAGTGTAACTGTACTTAATTTATAACATCTATCATGCAAATAAATGATAATCAACAGATCCAACGCAGAAGGCCTTACCAACGTTATATATTGATTATAACGACTTACAATATTACATACATAGAATTGACAAACGCAGTACAATAAATATTCAATTTGAATAAAAGTACAGCTGATAAAAACTATAAATTTAACCTATAGTCGGGGCCACCTGTGAGAAGTAGCTCTGTTGCCTGGACACTCGTAAGAAATTTGTATGGCAGGACTACATCGTGATTATCTGATGACATTTCGTGCTACAGATTTTGCGTGTTGCTCTGGTATTGGGTTTGCAGATTGCACTGGCATATTCCTTTACTTATATTTGCAAGTAAACTATTTTAAAAAATGTCAAAATATTTTTTTCAGTCAGGGAGAACTTTTGTCAGAATATTTTGAAAATCGTTTAAATGCTTTTTTTATTTATTCCGAAGCTCTCCTTTTAGCTGTAAGTAAGAAGGAGCTACAGGTTGTATAGGTCGGGTTGGGAATCACGTATTAAGCATGTGTCAAATCGATATTTTGACAGTGGACCATTATGTCATGTATCAACTTCACGTGAGCGACAACACACTGTGACCCATCTTGCCCTGGATCATATTCACTACCGTATCGAAGTAATCTGTCAATTCCGGGTACTCATATCACGCTTGAATGCTGTGAATGATGTAACATGTAAGGTTCGGCCAACTGCACGAACATATGACACCACCACCCTTTCCGCCACATGAGAAGACCGTAATGCATGCCCCGAATAAAAAAACAACAACAATTGTTATGGGAGGTAACAACACTATGGCTTACGCCCAGCCCGAAACGGGAAAGCTCCTTACTTTAGTAACAACAAAATTTAACTTTTCAGAAATGAAAGCTTCTAAAAGCATGCCCTGGAATCACATCTAGCCTGCACTTCGTAAGTTGTTCCTGTGCCAGTAAAATTTATCAAGACATGGTGGTTCTGGATATTTTTCATGTTGAAACTGCATTCCAACAATGCTTCGACAAGCATCTGTGTAGCTAACATCAGAATCTGTAGCTCCTTGAAGGAAACTGATAAAATAAATTTAAAAAAATAAATCCATTAATAACTTTGACATGTTTCCATCTATGTATTCAATGTTCCTAAATACTTACATTATAGTCGAATAGATTTTCCTTATTGTTTCTTTGTTTACAAAGATCATGTATTTCACACTTTTTGGAAGTATACATATTTCTAATTAATATTCCTTTTCTGATAATGAGTAATGAGTACGTCACGGTGAGTTGTAGGTCGATTTGGGCCATGAGTCACTGTAGGTTGTGACTCATTGTCAGTGGTGGGTCGTTGGATCGTGGGTAAAGTTTTATTGGTCCACGGCATCCAGAGTATGAATTACTCGAAAGCAGTAGCGACTCTATACGATTGAATATAAGCATACTAATTATGTTTAATGTAATTTACTTAGACTTCTGTGTTCCTTTTGTTGTTAAATACAACTTTGGAAAGTGTGTGCAATAATACCATCTCTTGATAATTTCAAAATCTACAGTTCCCACAAAATTATGGTCACTCAAATTCTTCCTATACAAGTAAAACATTTACAACAAAAGTTTTATTCTGACAACCTAAATCTTTCTTTCTGAGTTCTTGCAGCCGGTATTTAAGAGGGCTTCGTTGGTCCTTGACCACAGATAATCAAGCTTTGCATTGAGAAATCGAACAAACACTCAGGCAGGAAGAGATCAGACAATCCACTCTTTCTTATAATATCAACAATAATCCACCTGCTTGTAAGTGAATGTCAACAGTAGTTAAGTGCGAAAGATCTGACGCTTTGACTAGATAGCATAGCCACGGAGAATGTGCAAAGTCGTGAGTGAGTGCAAGCGATTTTCGGTCTTACCTCACTGTCATTCCCTGTAAAATGTGTGTTTAATACCGTAGTCATGCGCCTCTAAGCTAAATTTGCAGCTACAATATAAAGTAAATATGTATCAGACAGATTTGCAGTTGTTGTTCAGTACATTCCTTGGAACATTTTGAAGACATTTGAAAAATAAAAGTGATAGCCCGGATTTAAATCTACTCAATTATTTTAAATAACGATCATCTCTAACCTTGTATCACACAACTTGAAGACGTTACAGCAGATGTAGGCTTAATCTCTCAAAGCCTATCTTTCATGGTTTGTTCCAAAATAAACATGATCTTGATAATGCTACATCTTAATTAAAAATCAATGATAACCTATGTTCAATTGAAGTAACTATAGCAACGGTTCCTATATACTATATCCGGTTCCTATATACTATAAATAGCCTTTACTTCTATCTTTCTATAAACTAGATTAGCATTTCCGAAAGATATTTCAGTTGTAATTTATCATGAGGTACGTCGATCAGGTAAGAATAAACTTTTCCCTTGTTGCTGGTACCCAAGGAGTTTTTGCTGGCATTTACTGATCGGTATGAAAATCAAAACATTGTTTCGCCATTGCACGATCTTTTCTCTTTTAAAACAGGAAGCACAGCATCTGCGCGGCCGTAGCTCAATTAGTAGAGGATTTACCTAGCAATTGCAAGACTCTGATAACGATCCTAGAAGCCATCACCATGACAGGTTTTTTAGGGTTTTTCTTCAGTCACACCAGGAAAATGCCGGGATGAGACCTACTAACTAAGCCCTCGCCGATTACTTTCCAACATTCTCTACCCCATTCTATTCGAATCTGAGATGCCTGAAGACCATAAATTAATTTGAGAAAGGAACCACAGAAAAATAAATTGACTATCTTATAGCAAAGGGATTCATCATTTCGTCCGGTTGTTACGACCTCCGTTTGTCATTTGTTTATTAAACTATTTATTCTGTAAAGATTCTTCTTATTTATTAATCTCAGGGTTGATGAATATTTCCGTGAGTCCCTTGATCTGATGATTTCAGTTCTTAATGCTCCCGTAGTGTAGTTAGGATGCCCCACTACTGGAATTTGCCTACAGAGCTGGGGCTACGACTAACCATCGTAGTACAACTAACAGGAGTCAATATGATGTCACACCAAAAAGAGCTTGCAGCCCCAATACGGTGCAACATCAGTGTTAGATAAATAAAAGAAAGGTAAAATATAAGAGGGTTTATTTCATAACATACATTTCCTATGCTGCCTGTAACGCCTATCGGGTATACACGTCCGCTATACAACAATCTTAACAATACAACTACCCACGGGCATATTTAACATTCAATTAAACGTTAATTCTTTATATAAACTTGAACATGTGATAATTATTTCTTTTTAATTATAATTATAATCTTTTATAACCTTAAAAATTGTTCAAACACCATCCACTAATAAAATGGCCCACTTCGCTACTTCAGCATTTAACCTGCTGCCATCTATCGTACACATTTTTAACATATCATGAGCATATGCCCATATCACGGTGTAGATTGTAAAAAATGCCTTGGTAAATCCAACTATACTTGTATTTCTAAACTGTATTGTTAATTTTTATAGGTATCGTAACCATAATTGTGCTAAGTTGACTATATATCGTATTATTGTATAGCTGAAATTCCTAAACAAGTATAGCAAGATTTTATATTGCTGGGGAAATCATACGCATGGTTGATTTTACCATATTCCTTCATGGCCTACAAATTTGACAATATATTTATTGCTGTTCGAATCCTACTGTATGGTTGTTGGATGCGCATGCGCAGAAAATGACATTATAGTTAATATTACAATATTTTTTTCTGGGACTCTGTGTGGTAGGAAGCCATTTTGATTGTTCCAAGCGAGAGAAATTAAAATACGTAGCTAAGGATGTCGAACAATTTTTATGGGCTCATGTTAAATTATGACATGTGTATTCTTGTTATAATTACGAAGAATAAATGTATTGTACAATTTTACGTAATGTGAAGTAATTTCGCAATGTATAGTAATGTGTTGCTCATGTAATTAATTGGTGCTCAAGAGATGTCGTTCCGATAAGTACTATTTCTAAACGCTAGACAACATCAATAGTTATAATTCTGTAATCTGAATTTGTAACGAGCGATTACTGTTATTGATTTATTCTTATGGTATTAGCCTCGAATATAATGGAAGATATTTCAGTCATACTATATTTGCTAAAGTTTATGTCCCCCAACGTGTATAATGTAATGGTCGTATAATAATAGTGAAACAAAATTTTGCGAACAAGACATTTGAATTTTCTTGCAATGTTATTTTGATATAGATTCTTCTCGGTCAGAAGACCATTGGCCATTTTGCAATCCGTATTTATTTATTTATTTCGCCCTATTTATATGGTTACAACAGCAATAAAAGATCGTCTTTTTCTAACAATATTTATATAGTTGATGTGTAACTATATAGTATGGTCAGACATGATTTCCCCATGGTTAATTCAACTATACAGTGTTGTATAATTAACTATAATCCATAAAATATATTGTTAATTGAACTATAAACTAGAATTTGAATGACTATGAACTTATTTGTTTCCACCGTTTCAGTCTGCAGCACTGTTCTTTATTCATTTTTCTTTCTTTTAAATTTTAATAGCTCAAACTATGCTTGCAGTCGCTTCATCACCTTCTAAACAAACTCACCAAATCAAAACAAGAAATGTTGAGAACTTGAAGGAGGACTGAACATATTCCCAGCCAGTTGACTACTACCCACTGTTCCAGGCAGATTGGCAGAAGTTTATGCGCTACAATCAAAATCAGTTTACTCTAGTGGATTAAATGTGAAAGATTTAGCTATTTCCTTTTTTCGTCTCTGTGTTAGTGAGAATAATAAAACATTTTAAAAATATATATGTATTTTTTTTAACAGTAGACTTTTTTTTCCTTTGTCTTCTTTGTGCTTAACAATGCTATGAAGAATCAAAGAAACCGAACTCTTGACTTGTGGAAAAAAGAGACTGCAATAAACATTGGTTGAAAACAAAAAGATATTTTCTTTTCAAACGCTCTCAACTATATATAATTACAAAACAATTGATTACAATGAATAGAAACATGTATAACAAAAATTCAAAGCTGTTTTAGCGTTAAATGTTGAGGCTCAGAAGTAACATGTAGCCTATGTTTGCCTCCTTTTTGCCCCCGCAAAATTGATGTCTGACCAGAGTTGGTGGAGACAATACCCCCTGTGGTTGCACCACTGATTAAATTACATTTGTGTAAAAGAGGTAACTCTTCTTTTTCTAGATTTTGCAGGTACGATTACCGGGATCTCCATTCTTAGCGCTCTTAGAATAAGCAGATACTGTTTCGGTTAATTTTGACGATTTGAAATGTTACTAAAATATCAATAAACAACAACAGAATTGTGACAGTTAAATTCATACACAGAAAAATTAATATACGGTTAAATTAATATATTCACTTTTCATAAGTGATACTGCAAACGAGATAGAAAGCTCAGCGATACTTTTCATTAAATGCTACTGGCAACCTTGTCACTACCTGCTAAAAAATACTTTCTATCGGATGGATACTGAATAGTGTCTTCTACCGCTCAATAAGCTGCGGGCTCCGCCCTTGCGTCTACATATGTCAACAGTCCACAATGAAATGATGCATATCCAGGATCAGTGACGTCGCGTTTCGACGTTCACAGGATCACGTGAACCGCCAACAATTTTAGAATTTTATTATTATTATATTTTCGTCTCAGATTATGTTTCTTTTCGAAAGATTGAAAAATATATCATATTTTAAATTGTTACACTGAGGCATAAGTATACAGTTCCTTTATCAAGTTGTGGGTACTATCCAATTTGTTTCACGTTCACATTTCTTTTGTGAACGCGTTGTCCCATATGCGCTTAACTGGCGTTAGGCCTAACTTATAACACTGTGTATATAGGACCTCGGAATGCCCAATTCTAGTGTGAACGAAGATAGCAGAAGAGAAGGAGTGTTGCTAACTCTCCTTGACTTTTCCACCCGTAATCGTGTTTAAAATGTAATAAAATATTCTGGCAGCAGCAAGGATAAACATTTATTACATACCAGAATCGCAAAATACACAATAAATTGTTTATAGACAAATATATTAAACGCGTAAATAACATAATGTTGCATCTCTATTTACATAAAGTTATTTTAGTTTCAGCATCAGTTATAAACGAAGAGTTGATGAACAGTATCGTGCAGTTTGCAATACTGCGAAAGTCGTGTGAGAGACTGAAGGGATTTTCGGAACTGATTTCTTCGTTTGGCTATTAAAGATTTATTAATACAAAAGGAAGGAAGCATTTTATAAAACATGTATTTTTCAACGCATTCCAGTGCATAATAAGCTTGCAGACATTTGCGCCTAACTAACTTTAAAGAAGCAATTTATTGCAAAGAGGCTACTCCTAACCCCTTCATACCTAAAAGCGCCAAAACACGAGATCTGAAGACTGAAAATATTGAGTTTTTTTTTTTTAATTTCAACCAAAGATTTATAGGTAAATTTGCTGCCCAGAAAAACAGAAGAATTTGCAAATAAAGATAAGAAGGACATATGCAATTTCTTCGTATTATTATTTTGTGTGTGTGTGTGTATTTTAGTACTGTGATAGTTATTTTCAACTATCCCGTCAATTTGCAATGACTTACTCTCGTAAAAAACTGCTCTGAGATACATTCATTGCTGCACTGTCGAGCTTTCGAACCTGGATACTTCAAAAAGAGAAATAATTCCTTAACCGTCCAACTACTTATTTTTATGTGTGTGGAGTAAATAACTTATGGAGATCTATAGTTCTATTCTCTACTTAGCACATTGAGAAATGGTTTCAAGCGATCGAACGATGTGTTTCTTGTTCTTGTACTTTCTTCATTGCTCTTTGGGGAAGAGATTCTGCCAGGATTTTCAGTTATGGGGGGTTAAAGTAAAAATTGGGACTTTGGGAGGGTGTAACTGTACTTTTGTACGGTTTCTATCTATTTTACCCAAGGATTTTCTAATAGATGATTGACGTATAGCTATCTCATGTCCAGCGAGAGTGTGAAGCCAAAAAAAAAAAAAAAATACATTTGAGCGTCGACCAAGGCGACGCAGCTGATTGGTTAGCAAACAACTACAGAGCTTGCATCAACTAGCCGAAAACAATGTCTTTGATTGGAGTAAGGGGACTAATTGGGCGGGACTTAACTGTGATGTTTGGCTTCATGTTCTTGACGAAATAGCACATCCTCTATTAGAACATCCTTGATTTTACCGTAAAACTTATAGTTGGGGGGTACACTCGAGAATTTGGGGGGTGATACCCCCGAAAGTGGAGTCGGGCGGAATCACTGGTTGTGAACTACAGCCTATCAAGCATACGAAAAGCCACTGTCCAGGATATTTAGTTTTTAGTTTCTCAACTCTGGGACCTAATACTATAACTTGTGTGTTTTCATTAATATTAATGATTATTATTATTATTTCGTTATTATTATTATTACTATTATTATTAGTTTCGCTCGGTAGGTTATCTAAAGCCCTTCCTGCATATGATATTAATGAATGGAGTTTAACATAGAATTGAAGCTAGTTACTAACTCGATATGCGAACTTTGTACTGTGATTGTTCTAGCTGAATTAAATCTGGCTTTAGGGTTACTGCTGCACTTATTTAACTATATAATTTTATGTACTTACCGTTGCACAAATTTAGATAGATAGATAGATTATTAATCAATACCGATAATTGCTATGCTTTGCGATCTGTTTCAATTAAGTATATCTATCTTGGTAGATATTAGATATCCTCACGTTATTCCGTGGAGTGTTTTATTTGATCGCTGCGTGTTTTTTTGACAGTTTATTGCTATGACAATATTGTTCTCACTTTCTTCTTCTATCCTCCATTGAGCATGTGTTTTGGGTCACACATGTTTGCATGAATTTGGAATGCACCTAATCTATTTGTCCTGTTTCACCCTTGTCGCGTTCTGCGCTTGTGTCCCGTGGACGGTGGATTACAACACTACGTGCACATTTCCACAAAACGAATATGATAATAGAAAGATAGCTATAAAATCCTGACGCGAATCATTTAGTTATTATTTACCCTCTTCCCCTTCTCAACATGTCCTACTTCACGTGGAATCAAAAGTATTTAATAGTAATAGTCTCACCAGAGAAATTACCAAAATAATTAATAGATGAAACGAAAGTACAGGAGACGGCCGGGTGGCCGAGTGGTCTGCGGCGGTAGGCCATCGGCTCGAAGGTCCCGGGTTTGAATCCCGGCAGGGGCATGGATGTGGATTTTAACAGCTAAAGGCGAATCGTGGCGGGCCAAAGTTCAAAGTTACTAGACTGGTCCATATAAAAATAAAGTTTATCAAAGTTTACAAAAGTACAGGAATTGGACAAAGTAGTGGAAACACTTGTGGAAGTAGGAACACGTTGTATTAATACGGAGTAGGTCCACCTTTATCACACCATACAGCTTAAATTCTGGTCGGAATAGACCTATACAAGTCCTGAATGGTGGTGAGTGAAGCTCTTCTTCATGCAGCACAGCCTCCAGCTCAGGTAGAAACGAAAGGGGTAGGAATCGACACCGAACCCTGGTTTCCGAAACAGCCCCACAGAAGCTCCATGATATTCAAGTCTGGTGACTGCGCGGGCCAGGCAAGATTTTGAACCTCATTAGCATGCTTGTGAAACCACTCTTGAATAGAGCAAACGGCGTGAATGGGGGCAGTCTGGAATATAACACTCCCGTCTGGAAATAAAGTTTGCATCATTGGGTGGACCTGGTTACTCAAGAGCTCTCTATACACTGCTGCTACGACCGAATATCATGATATAGCGACCACAATAGGCCCAGTCGGCACATGTACGTTGTTTCAACGTGGAGAATCGGTGTTTTTCATCAAATCGACGTCGAAGTGTGGAAATGACGTAGGTGGTCGAATTTTTCAACGTCGTACAGTCGACGAAGGTGAAAAGATGTAGATACAACGTCATTGCAACCGAACGCCGATCATTGTGTATAACAATGAAAGTATGATACAGAAGTGTCAAATAAACGCTTTTATGTTTTAAAAGTTGTAGTATGCATTATTTCCCCGTTTAAAGTGATATTCTGATTGTCGTCTCTTTTTTTCTGTGTGTGGACATGACGTCATTTCATTACTTTTTGACGTACTTTTCACGTTAACTCCACATTTTCTTTCGACGTAGATTCAACGTTGATACGAGGGAGTTTTTTCGTCATTTCGACGTCCAAAATACAACGTCAATGACGGTTTTTCTACGTATGTATGCCGGCTGGCGAGCCGCTACCATGTTTGACAGTCGGCTGGAAATAGTCCACATTGTATGCTTCAGAGGGTGTTCGCTACACAAACAAGAGTCCTGTATGCGGAACAAGGTAAATGATGACTCGTCCGACTACACGACACGTTGTCAGTCCTCCAACGCGCAGTGTCTTGTGGGCATTGTACCATGCATGTCGCCTTTGAGCATTATTGTCTGTAGGGACTTGGAAATAGCAACACGCCCATGGATACTCATTTTATACAAATCTCGCCTTACTGTTTTGGATGACATGGGTGTTTAAGTTGAGATTAAGTTCAGTAGTTACTTTCTCGGCCGTTATTTTCTTCCGCGACGTCAAAATCCGTTTCAGGTCCGGCGGTCCCTATCCTACAGCTTCGTCTTTCGATCACTACTGTGCTTCGCCCACCATGTTTTACTGTGCAGTGTTTATGCGTTCATGACCTGTCGAGATTGTGCGTTGTGTTATACATCGCTGTTTCGCTCACAGATTCTCCAGGTAGACAAGCACCCACAATTAGACTACTTTGAAACTACGTCAAATTGGACTTACTAGTAACTTACCACATCTGCACAACGTCCTCAGCCACACTGCATGTGCACAATCAATCCTAATTGCAACTAACAAAAGACGGTTGATCTATACAGTGGTCATTGCTACCAAGAATTGCAAGTGTCACGATGTAATTCCTATCTACAACATAAGGGTTGATTTTTATTTGTGACCAAGAAAATATTAGACGTTGGTACCCATCAGCGCTCCCTGGATTCTGGTCCGGATATTATTATAAATATAAAATTTGAAAGGATCCTCAGTGCGATCACTGTTTTCTTTTCTTTCTATTTTTACTCTACTTTTATTTCTAAACTTTTGCATGAAGGGTTTCATTCACAAAAGCT
>JAGDQP010072316.1:0-10526 GCA_022664845.1 Lepisma saccharinum | reverse complement strand
TGAGGAAGGTGATGACTTCTTGCACCGCTCTATTGCAAGTGACGAAATGTGGGGAAGATCCTACGAGCCTGAATTGAAACGTCAGTCGAGTGAATGGCGCCACCCAGAATCTCCACGACCGAAAAAGCTTAGGCAAGAGCCAGCAAACGTGAAGGTGATGATGATGATAATGTCATACGACCACGAAGGCATTATCCTTTCACATCAAGTTGCACCGGGCGTTACCGTCAATGCTGCATACTATGCTTCATACCTCAGTCCCCATTTGCGACCAGCATTGCGGCGCAAACGTCCACACCTCCTGGAGTCTGGACCAATTCTCCTATACGACAATGCCCGATGCCATACAACCCATCCAGTACAGACTCTGTTACGACGATGGGGTTGGGAGGTACTGGAGCACCCGCCATATTCCCCGGATATGAGCCCGTGCGATTTTGATCTTTTCCCAAAAATGAAAGAACCTCTCAGGGGCAAACGTTTCAGAGACATTCCCAGCATTGTTCGTGCCTTAGGGCGCACTATCAATACCCTCTCACAAAGTGGAGACTTTGACAGGTTTTCAACGGTTACCAGACATCTGGCGAAGGGTTCAACAGGCAGGCGGAGATTACATCGAAGGACTGTAAGCTTCTTGAGGTGAGTGATTCACTACATTCCATTTCACAACTATGTTGCCACTTCGAGTTAAATGACCCTCGTACTTTGAACACAAAGACATACACGGAAATCTCCCAATGGCAAAACTCACAATCAGATCGATCACGTATTAGTAGATAGAGGAAGACACACCAACATAATCGACATTAGGGCTTACAGAGGAGAGAAAGGTGACACCAACCGTCAGATCGAGATCACGAGTGAGGAAACCGTTGTGCATCGCGAACAGAGAAAGCAAAGGACAGTGGCGGCCGGTGGTTGTCTCCACTGGGTGTTGCACTCAGACTCGCTGCCAGCCACGAAAAAATTTAGGGAAGGGCTTGAGCTTACGAAACATACATAAAATTAAATATTTGTACTGGGGCAAGGAAAATTTACGGGCTGCGGGCCTGGAATTTCACTATATGTGAGAGGATTGGGTAACTAATCAGTCACAATCAATCAACGTGGAGTTCAATTATGTAACGTATACACAAAAGAAGTGACCAGATTATCAAATAAAGAGACGTTAGTCAATTAGTTACGATTTTGAGAAAACTTAGAAAAATGTCGTAGCTATAATACTGAGGATAGAATTTGACAGTTTGTAACAATTTTTCGTGGCTAGAAATTTGTGTGACTGTTATTGGTATTGTTAATATTAGTTTTAGAAGCTTTGAAGACTCACTAAGCGTTTTCTCCAAGCTATGTTGAACTATAAAGTCTTAACAAGTTCACAACACCTGACACTGATCGAAATTCTTCCGCAGAATAAATTGAAGACAGTTCGTGACGACAGAGCTTTCCTTTGTCAATGTGTAAATTGAACATAATTTCTCCAGTTTTTGAAAAATTTCTCAGGAGTAAACAGCGTGGCTTCCATAACGTGCCATGTGAATATAAAGCGTGATTTTGATCGCAAGTAATCACATCACATACTTCCTTTGCTTTCCTTGCCCATTCCATTCTTTCAAAATTTCTCCTTTCCGATAACTTATTTGTACTGTCTGTTGTTTTACTCGAATCATCAAGCTGGTCTCTTATACGTCTAATATTTGCTTTAAAGTGGAAAATAGCCTTTTGTGCCAAGGGAGGGACAATTTCTCGATTTTGAAGTTGATTAAACAATATTTCCACAAGAGGCATTATTTAACTAAAAAAAAAAAAAGCCAGAAATTAAAATGGCTGCTAATAAGTGTTTTCTTCAGTACTTCAGCCCGATGGAATATGTTTGAATTTTCTCTTCTTCCATCTTTACTATCTTATTCATGTTTTTATGTTTAAAGACGCTTCTGGACAGGAAGTTCTAACGAATATTAATTACAAGCTTGGGGTACCGTTCCTTAACGAGCGAATCTAAAACTGCGATTCGCTGGGGACTACCAGAAAAAAGTAAATTTGAGAAAAATATTACATTTCTATTTATAGAAGCAGCTTCCTTCATAAATAGATTCACTTGATGAGCGTGACAATGTATATACACAGCATTTGGAACATATGTACATACAAACCATCTAATATTAGCTATACACAGCTTAATTATTTACGAGAAGTAATGCAATATTTATATTTAAACTGCGACTACTATATTTGCATGGGTGACCTTAACGTTAATCTCCTCAAACCGTCAAAATCGAACGCGAAATTTCTCCTTGACATCATTAACGAAGCACACGGTAAACAAATCGTCACTAAGTCAACCAGGATTACGCCAACATTCAAAACTTTAACAGATATTATAATTTGTTCGGAGCACCTCAACGTAATACATGAAGGTCACAGTTTTATGCCTGGAATGTCTGACCAGAATCTAATTTATGCTATAGTCGGAATAAAAGAAAAAATACCACAAAATTTTAGAGAATAGGAATTTCAAGAATTTTGCAGAAAATGAATTTCGCAACGATGCGGAAAATGTTTCATGGAACCAGACACTTATGAACAATGATGTAAATACAGCTTTATTCGAACTAAATAATAACATTTTAATGTTAGCAAAATAAAAACTTCCCAAATAAGAAATATTAGGATAACAAAACCTCCCACCTCATGGATCACGGAAGAGGTAAGAGAATTTTGGACTCTACGAGACTATTATAATTGTAGATATATTAACACGGGTGATAAAGACGCATTGCTGTCATACAAATATTTTTAAAACATGTCAAAAAAGGTTATACGGAATGCAAAATTCCAGTACTATAATCATAATATGAACAAAAATATTAAGAATTCTAGAGTATTATGGAAGAATTGGAAAGGGAGGGGCTAACAAATTTAAAATCAGTCTGCCATCATGCCTTCTAAACGCGGATTCTATTAATCAATATTTTGTAAATTCAGCTAACCAATATAAATAAAATAGAGCATATCAACTCACATCGAAAGAAACAACGAGTAGAACACTTCAATTTTAAAAATGTTGATGAACTTGAGGTATTAAAAGTAATTAACCAAATAAAATCAAATGCAAGGGGTCATGACGGAATTGATTTAAGGATGTTGAAACTCTGTATACCGCACAGTCTGACTGGTCTTACTCATATAATAAATTGCTCGCTTGCACAAGGTACTTTCCCAACCGACTGGAAAAAGGCTGTGGTTACCCCCGTCCCGAAAACTTCTAACTCTATAAGCGTACAAAACCTCAGACCTATAAGTGTTCTCCCGATCATGTCCAAAGTAGTTGAGCGACTAGTCAAAGACCAACTTGTTCATTACTTAACTCTCTCGGGCCACGTTTCTCCTCACCAGTCAGGTTTTAGGATACAACACAGTACAACAACGTCACTTGTAAATGTTGTAGATGACCTAACCAAGGCAATAGACCAGGGAAAGTAACGTTTTTGGTGCTTCTCGATTATAGTAAAAGCATTTGATTCCACATTAATCATACTCTTCTTTCAGGAAAATTAAAATACTACGGTTTAGGTGAAAATGCCTTTAACTGGTTCCAGTCATATTTGTAGAACAGGCAACAATGTGTGAAAGTTAATGTAAATGATTCTCCAATAATATCGCAGTGGTTTCAAATTAATCAAGGAGTTCCACAAAGTGGTATTTTAGGCCCAATTTTGTACACAATATACGTTAAAGATTTCAATGAGGTATTAACCCAATGCCAATATCATCAGTACGCTGATGATACTCAAATATATATACAAAGTACAATTAAAGAGTGCAAATCGCAATTACAAGTGCTGCAAAGAGACTTGTATTCCATAACTTCTTGGTCAGAAAATAATGGGTTAACTTAAAACGTCTCTAAATCATTTATGCTGTTAATTGATACCCAAGCAAACGTAAAGAAAATTAAAGATCTGAACTTAGACTTACACTCGATCAATAATATACAAAGCCAGTGATACAAAAATAAAATCTAGATGTAATCTTTGGTTCAAACTTAAATTGGAATGCGCATTTTAAACATACACTAAAAAATTCAATTTCCCTTATCTCAAGAGACTTAGGTGGTTATATATAGAAAACAGAAGAAAATATGTTGGTTTAGCATTCTTTCAAAAAATTATACAAAAAGCACCAACATACTGTTAAATTGTGTCTATCGTGTTGTGTTGTACCTAAGAACGGGTGACGTGTAATTTTGTTACTTACACACTGCGACACTAAAAGTGCACTTCTTGGACATGTCTGGAAGTGCTTTCTGTCATAAATGTTACACAAATAAAACCTAATACCTACTTGTTGAGTACTTGAATCTTACAACTAAAAGACAAGGATTAGGATGAAAACACTGGATGGAGTTGATTATCGGGTCCTGGCTGTAGTAAACAACCTCCATATCCGAGGGTCGAAGCTTCAAGCCAAACGTGTGATGTTTTTTTTCGGTAGAAAAGGGCTGCAAAACTGGCGCTGTTGTAACCAAATGTTTTACAGCATCAAATGCTTGTTTGACCTCGGGTGACCACCAAAAAGTTTCCGACTTACGTAATAATTTTGTGAGGGGTCGGGCTACAATTCCGAATCGTGGTAGATTTTTCCATAAGAAATTTCATATTCCGAGAAATTGCTTAATTTGCCGTTTCGCCTTCGGATGCGGAAAATTTACAAGAGCGGAAATTAATTTAGGTGACATCTGTAGTTTGTCCGAATGCATCCGAACCTAGGACCTCTAATTCTGAGAATAGAAATTCTGCTTTCGATGGCTTCAGGCGAATGTTAGCGGCTCGTAAACGTTCAAATAGTTCCCGTATTACTCCAAGACTTTGAACGTATGATTTTGTATGGACTGTAACATCATCTGCATAGATCGATAAAAGGGAGGCTGGGATGCCATTCGTAACTAGTGTATCATGGCTGTAAACACGGAAGGACTCGATTTCAAACCCGTCGGCGAGACGAGATACTGGTAGGTTCCGAGAGATCCTACTGAAAAAGATGTCTTGTCCCAGGGATTCTTTTGCAAGTCTTGTTTGGTAAAAACTGGAAGAAACATCAAATATCGTCAGGAATTTATTCCCTGATATATTTGATATGACTTTATCGATATTTGAACAACCATACGCCACAATATGTATTTTTGAATTAAGCATACGGAGATCCGAGAGAAAGCGTAGTGACGAATTTGGCTTGCGTACGAGAAAACCGGGTGATTATAATTTGAAGAGCCAATTCTGAATTATTTTCTGTTTTTTCATTTGTTGAAGCTGAGTCCGCATTGCCTCTCGAAGATGCAAGGGGAGAGGGAACGGGCGGACATAGACCGGGTCTGAGTCTGTTGTGACTATCTTGTGTTCCACTAAATGCGTCACTATACTCTAAATCTAAGTCCAAAATTTCCTGTTTTTGTTGGTCTATTAGATTTGGATTAATTTTCACCTGTTTCGGATCAAAATACTGATTATACTTTTTTTATGCAGTGTTGAATGTCTTCTTTTTGTCTAGTGGTTAACTTTTACATCCGGTCAGGTCAGCGGGGAGTCCGGAGGATCGTCCACTTGGGTGGGTGACGTCACGGCTGCCACCACTTCGAAAGAAAGTGCTTGTCCAATTTTGTAACATTTGGCCAATCTAACTCTCTTATTACTATTATTTTGAATCACTACGTGAGTTTGATTGGGTGTGAAAATCCCTGTAGTTGCCTCAACATGTTTTTAATTTAAAATTTCCGAATTTGGTTCGAAAAGTAGAAATTTTGAATTTTTCACATATTGACCAGTGAAATTGGCACGTATTTTCGAAAACTTGGATTCAACGTTACCTGTTGAGTTGTTACAAAAGTGGGTGAGAAAAACCAGTGGCAGACATTTGATATGTCACAGCAGGTCGACGCTGTGACCTATTAATTTTCTTGGTTGGTGTTATTCAAGTTAGCGACCTATTCGTAGGTGATAGCTGAAAAACATAAAAAAAATCGGTACCAAGAAGAGTTGATGGATGATCGGTAGTTTGAACAATTTTGAAAGTTTGCCGAAACTTATAATTTGCGATTTGAATATCTACTGTTGCTACTTCATTACATTTTATTTGTCGGCCATTGATACCTTGCAAAATACTATGTTGTTTCATTCGTGTAGCTGAGGGAGGCAGTAATCTAGTATCCAAAAGACTACATTGGGATTCACAGTCTAAAACGAGAGAGTAGTTTTGTTGACCTATCTGAGCACGTACGTAGTGTAAGCGGTCATGTTTGATAACAGGAACCTTTATAGTATGAAGGCCGGCAAGTGGGCTCCTATCACATACAGGCAAATTTAGTCTAAATTTGCTCTTTTTGTTTGTTTGGTTGGGCGTACCGCACGAAAATCTCCAGAAAAATGGTTCCCTTGATGACATTTTCTACAAAATATAGGAGCACTAGGTGAACTGAAGGTGGGTTTGCCATTGGCTACCTGATATTACGGTCGGGGAACTGTTCCATTTCTCCCTTGCAGTGGACCAGTTTGTGTATTATAAGGACGGAAACCCTGATTAAATTTCTGGCGACGTCTCTGGCAATTGTTATGGCCAACCTGGTTATTATATGTGGGGGTCCTATTGTCATTGGTTCTCCGCCTCTGTGTTTGAGTTGCATGACTAAACTCGACATTTGTGCACAGAGTTTATCTATTTTGGACTGAATTTGGGGTGTCTGAGGGGGAACACGCGGGGTCTCCTGCTGATGTTCTATAATTTCCTGTAATTTCCTAATTTCACTCTGAAGATGAGCTATAGAAGGACTTTTCGGATTGGGGGCCGCCGCTCGTGTGGATGGTACCTGATTGTTAGGTGCCAACCCCAAATGACACAATTCCTAATTTTCCACCCATCTACGTTGTTATAAAGATACGCGTTATTAGTCTATCGCCTGGAGTGCAGAGATAAGTTCTTGTATCATTTTTATTGACTTATCTACGACATCCTGTAGTATGTGAGAACGGAAGCCCTGTATAATGTGAAGAACGAACTTCTGTTCTGTTATGGCAGGAATAAGGGAACGAATAAAGTTACCGTTGCTGATTACATATTGATACGGGGTCTCCATGATTGTCTGTTTGCGATTTCGTATTATATCGTCAATTTTGAATGTCGACGACATGCCGCGAAACGTACCAACAAGATGTTTCTTTATGTCATCGTACGTTTTGTCAGAGAAAGTCGTGTCAGTTAGACATGTGGTTTCCTTCTGTTTTGCTGCGAACCCCTCTGAGTTTCACTACATGTTTCAAACTCTTGAAAGAAGCGATCGATTCGATCCGGTGTGTCGCCACTGAAATTTTGCAATCTATTGAATGTGGCCAAAGCTTCTTGAAAATCGGTTGCCATGTCTGTTTTCTTCGGAATGCGTTTTGGGGATTCAAAACCAGAGAGAAATTCAAAATCCAGAATTTGTTTTGCATGTGCTCGGGTTATTGGCATATACTATGTAAATAAACACAAAGCAGTTAGCGTACGCTAGAGAAAATGTTGACGTTAGCAAAGAGATAAAAGGCAAGTGCGATCCTCCAATATAAAATCGTTGACGCTAGTAAACAGAAGAGACACGTGAGAAGAGATTTAATTGCATAAAATCTCTTCCTCCAATATGAAACCTTGTTTTACTACGTGCGTAAAACAAAAACGGGGAGAAAAATCTGTTCTAAGAAAAAATATAAACCAGGATCGTTACTTAATTTTGAAAAAAAAAGAGAGGGGGTTCAAAAAACCGGAACCTGCACCGTATTAAATTGTGTCCACCATGTTGTGGCGTACCTAAAAATGGGCGACGTAGCTCAGCTGTAATTTTGTTACTTACGCACTGCGACACTAAAAGTGCACTTCTTGGACATGTCTGGAAGTGCTTTCTGTCATAAATGTTACACAAATAAAATCTAATACCTACTTGTTGAGTACTTGAATCTTGCAACTAAAAGACAAGGATTTTGATGAAAACACCAGGGTTTTATCAATTTTCTATTGGGGCTTCAAAGAAGGAATCTACTTCGATTAAAAAGATGATGACGACAATAACACCCACGCATGAATACATACTACCTACTAAAATAATAACACAATATGACGGACGTGGCGAGCATCAGAACTTAAGACGGATAACATACAGAAGAGAATCCAAAATCTCATACCTTTTGTTATTGCGACGATGAACCAACTTCGATGAGGAGATGAAGTAGACGTTGAAACTTCGTTCGATCTTCTTACAGCAAGAGGCCTATGACAGCAAGGCCTTCTCTCTTAACCAATACAGCTTTCAGTTCTTCGGAGAGTTCAGAGCCTTCTGAACTTTATCGACGGACACCAAAACCGAAGACTAGCAAACTGCTCTAAGTTGTTCTGAGACGAACATTTATGATGATCTCCGAACATAGCCAAAGACAAGCTCTTACTTTCCAACGCTTCTCTTCTTCTTCTTCTACTTTTACGTCTGACTTCCCATTCTCTCGAGGTATCAAATGTCCAGTCTTTTATTAAAAAAAAAAAAAAACATTCTCACAGTCTTGATGTTGCTATACCTCTCAGCCAATCACATATTAACACACGACCACCGACGCGGTCAAGCCTCCTCAGGGCCAATGAGAACCGAGTTGAATTTTGGTTCTTGATGAGCTGTTCCGTACTTTGAACAGCTTGTTCGTTGATTTATGATATGCTGAGTGAATATGAACTTCGATCTGCTTAGTAAGATGAAATATGAACTGCAGATCTTGTAGATTATAATATTGCTCTGTGGACTGTTAAGCGAAGCATTACACTTTGGTCTTGACGTCACAAGATACTGTCAGCTCTGAGGCTCAAAGTACAATTCATGTTGAAAATCAATTATACTAAACAGAGATGAAAACGAATGATTGTTTTAACTGAGAACACTTTTTCTTTTCTTTGAATATGAGATGTTGGTACTCTATAAAATAAAGCTAATTTGATTTACAACTACCTTTTAGCAATGGGTGTTATTTTACCATTCAACAATATATACGACAAAATTCGACCACACATAAAATCAAAGCAAGCAAGCTAATTCAAATCAGGAAACACAACTCAGTGTCCCGATTCAGAAAACTACACTGTATAGTAAATCTTTTCTCATAGCAACCATAAAAGAATGGAATAAGCTACCTTGGTCACTGACAGCAAACCAAAACTTTCAAAAAGAATTTAGAATCGCATCTTCTGTCCAAAGAATGATCAATAGCACAGCTACTGAGTTACTTCAATACAAGTTGACGCATTACACAAAGGTAGGAAACTATTAAACATCTCATAATTAACTTTCAATTTTGTTATTCTCTTCTTTGTATATTCCTTTTTATTTAAGCATACCACTTCGTCATGTTATTTACTGTTTTTAAGTGCATTATAATACGTGTTTTTTTTTTTCATTATACTACTTAGTCATTTATAGTTTATGTATTTTTGTTTTTTGTACTCATTGTATATTTTGCTTTTACATGTACATTGTTCAAGTATTAATTCATAACAACTACTTCCACTCTAGACATTATATTTTCTTCCTTTATATGCAAGTATAACTAGAGCACATTACTTCTGTGTAATGTTTTGGTTTGTATATAATTACATATATTTTATGTGTTGGCATGGGATAGTTGTAACAGCGGCACTTGAGGCCAAAACACACCCACTATAATAAAGACGATTTTATTTTATTCTATTTGAAATGTGACGATACAATGCCATAGCTTTAAAATTATGGTTTAAGTAACATGAGCCGCCCGCAATGTCCTCTCTCTAAAAGCGATACTGGACTGACTGCTGATGCTGCCAAAAATTTCATGAATATATAAAGCCAGGAAGCGGAGAGGACACTTAATCTTGTCGTTTGTTCACTTCCAATCTAAACCAATATGGACCAAATTTTCAGTTCTAACTCAGTTTTCTACGCTTGTTACCGCTTAGTGGACCGTTTCTAATTTGTCTTTCTTTATTTAAAAAAAAAAAAAAAAAAAAAAAAGGAGTATTTTCTATTGTATGCAGAGTACGGTATACTGCTATATGAATAACTCAGGAATTAAAACAAATAAAAAACGGGACACAGCGATAAGAAGCGTATAAAATTGAGTTAGCACTGAAAATTTGTCCACATTGGATTAGACTCGAAGTGGACATATGAGTTTAAATATTTGCTCTCGCGTCTATCTTTTGACACTAAGCAGTCGAGTATCGCGTGTGAGACAGCATTCTGCGGTAACATCGCTATAAGGCAGGAAGGAACAAAAGAATTCACCAGCGCTTAACCAAGAAACAAAACGGACAAACACACACATACAGAGAGAGAGAGAAACTGTGTAAAGACTTGCGAAGGTCATGCGCGCCCCAAGAGCCACCAGGTGCAATGAAAAGCTCAGAAGAGGAGAAAAGTGTAGAAAACCTAGTTGCTTGCATCGTCGCTGCAACTTGGGAATCTCTATGGTAATTGCTATAAGAAAATCCAC
>JAGDQP010072315.1:383-10526 GCA_022664845.1 Lepisma saccharinum | reverse complement strand
TTGAATAATTTGTTTCAGTTGTATGTAATTACAATATTTTGTATGATGTCACTTTCTTGTATCAGTTGTGTTTAGTACTAAAAACAATATTGATCAATCCCCCTATGTGTAATAACAATATTTTCGTGTATGCGTTGGAATGTTCTACTCTGTATATATTCTTGATTATGCATAGTAAATAATTTCTTGTTCAATTAAACTGATGCTTTTTATTTCCATTCCTCACAAATAACATCCAAATGAACCGTGTAAGAAATCTTTTGTCCAAAGAATGACATACAGTTTGTCTACGTATTCTGTACTTGTAATCATTTCTTTATATGATTTCACAAATTTCTGAAGTATATGGTCGTTGTCTGAGTGTGTGTCTATAAATTTCTCGTAGATTTCATTGCATATAGGGGCATATGTTAAGCTTTCCACTACGTTCTTTTCCAAGGATTTCTACCGACATGTGAATGCAGTCGTGAGTTCCAGAGTCAATGTAAATGTGGTCAAAGCAAGCAAGATAAATTAGCGCAACATTTGCTTTCCATTTTTGAATACTATACATTATGCAAGCAGGCTTGATGTCAAGAGTCGTACAGAACCGCCATCCAAAAAACCTCGTTCAACGTCTTTATGTACTTTATCGATCAATGACAATAAACAGTAGAACTTGTCCCTATCTGTCTCATGACAAGTGTCTCGAAAAATAAATACCGCAAGAGTTGCATCAAGATTCACTTCATGTAGTACTTAACGTCATTACTTACATTTCAATGAGTTCCTTCAAGTACAATAACACATACAACTTAACAAATACAATATTTATTCACTTAATCCCAATACTTGGGAACAATTGACGTTATTCCTAATTATGCCTAACCTATATTACAAGCAAAGATGTTGCTGCATGTGATTTCTTTGGAAGACATTCACAGTCTTGTATCATATCTATAATATATAATGTTCTTACTTCTAATATTTCAAAAAAACTCTATGCTTCAATTACTGTTGTAAGAGTAATATTAAGTGTAACTATACGAAGGCATATCCTTCGTATAGTTATAATTAATTAAATAATAATAATAGTAAGGTTGATTTAATTTATAGAAATTCCAAGTAGGTAACCCGCACGGCTTTCCGGGGGACATCCAGGGGACCTCCATACGGGATGAACTGTTTGTATTGCCCACAGAGTTATCCCACGCACGTCCTTAGGACATCGCTATGGGAGCAGGACCATTCTGACGGTAATGGGGTCTAAATGGGACGTCCCAGGGACGTACTCTGCTATGTGGGCAGTCTTACGCAATGCACAAGTATTTTAATTTCATATCCTTAATCAAGGTGTTCCCAAAATATCAAACAGTCTGCTAGAATACCAAATAAAATCTGGTTACCTCTAATGACCAGAACCTCTCTCTAAAGATCGTTCAACTGGACTTCATTTTTCAAGACATATTCTGTTTTAATTTGAAAACAAAAAGGTAATTTGAACTCTACGTTGAGCTGTACTTCCTATTCTTCCAGTGTAATGTTGATCAGACTTAAGAGATCATACAAATATATATGTATCTTACTGATACAAGTTGCATACAAGGACATAACTCGTCGAGTATAAGTAGCAATACGTTCATCTCAGCATTAGTTACATTGTTTCAAGCTCACCGTAGCCACGCCACAGTACTGGCTTAATATTTTGTTCTATGCTCTACAATTTGCGACCATTTTTTGGTTCTTTAGTCCCAAGGATTCAAACGATCATTTTTCATGTTTGGTACCCTCTAGGATCACTTGAAAGCTCTGAGTGCTCCCTAACAGTGCTGTTTTATTTGCAATTTTCAAGCATTATTTGGTCCTTTAGTCAAAAGGATTCAAAAAAAATCATTTTTTTATGTTTGCAGGGCCTACTTGGGACCATAAGTGTTCACTAACAGTACTGTCTTATTACAATTTGCGACCATCTTTGGTCCTTTAGTTCCAACAATTCAAAAAATTCATTTTCCACATTTCCCAACAGTACTGTATGTTCTGCAATTTGCGACCATATTTTGGTCCTTTAGTCCCGACGATTCAAAATATCCATTTTCCATGTTTCCCAACATTACTATATGTTCTACAATTTGCGACCATATTTTGGCCCCAAGATCCATTTTTTCATGTTTCAAGGGACCTAAGTATTTACCAGCATTACTGCCGTGTTACTCTGTTGTACAATTTGTGAGTATTTTTTAGTCCCAACGATTCAAAGGATCCATTTTCATGTTTTCCAATCGTACTATATGTTCTACAATTTGTGGCCATTTTTTGGTCCCAAGATTCATTTTTCATGTTTCAAGGGATCTCAGAATATTTCCCAGCATTACTGCCTTGTTACTTTGTTCAACAATTTGTGAGTATTTTTACTTCTAGGGATTCAAACGATCCATTTTTTCATATTTGCAGGTCCCCTGACACCCACTTGAGACCTCAAAGTGTTCCTACGTCCCACAGGCGCTTGCTGCCCGGCCGGCAATGTCTGGTACAACATTCGCTTATTATTTTTAAGACATGTGTGTTCATCTAGTTCATATTTCCACTTGTTTTCACCCTGTCACATAGAACCTAGAGACCCTTACACGTTTCGTTCACATAATGTTGTCCCAACCCACTTCCCAACCAAACTGAAGCACTAAGCCATTGGTTAAAATGTCCCCCGATCAAGTCTCGGCAGGGGCATAGGTGCGCCTTTTCACAGCCAAAGGCCAAATAAAGTTGTATTATGCCGTGCTTTAAACACAAGCGCCCCCCCCGGTAAACCATTTTGCAACCAATATTTTTCTATTACACTGATCGAAAAGGCCATTCTGCAGTTTCTCGCAACTGAATGTAATTTCACAATTATTTATCACCATGCACGCTGTATGATTCACAGTTAACATAACATTTGGGCGGTTGTGGGTTCGATACCGACAGCCTACCGTCTTGACTGAGGTTTTCCCTCAGTCACTGCATTTGAGCGGTCGCGGGTTCAATACCGACAGCCTACCACCTTGACCGAGGTTTTCCCTTGCTCAGCGCATTTGCGCGGTCGTGGGTTCAATACCAGCAGCCTACCATCTTGACCGAGGTTTTCCCTTGCTCAGCGCATTTGCGCGGTCGTGAGTTTAATACCAACAGCCTACCATCCTGACTGAGGTTTTCCCTCAGTCACTGCATTTGCGCGGTCGTGGGTTCAATACCAGCAGCCTACCATCTTGACTGAGGTTTTCCTTGGTCACCGCATTTGAGCGGTCGTTGGTTCAATACGGAAAGCCTACCATCCTGACTGAGGTTTTCCATCAGTCACTGCATTTGGGCGGTCGTGGGTTCAATATCACCAGCCTACCATCTTGACCGAGGTTTTCCCTTGCTCAGCGCATTTGCGCGGTCGTGGGTTCAATACCAACAGCCTACCATCCTGACTGAGGTTATCTCTCAGTCACTGCATTTGCGCGGTCGTGGGTTCAATACCAGCAGCCTACCATCTTGACTGAGGTTTTCCTTGGTCACCGCATTTGAGCGGTCGCGGGTTCAATACCAGATCCTTACTGAGGTTTTCCCTCAGTCACGCCACAAAAATGCCAGTATGGTACTTTCAACATAGGTCCACTTTCACTATCCCGCTCCCAGCCTTCAATGCCTAAAGGGCATAAATAAAAACATTCTGGTTCACAATCCACTTTAGCATTTACGTAATCTCGGTTGCATCCATTTTTCAACATAGTCGCAACACGAGGCCTCGCCAGGTTCCTTGTTCCATATTTACATTAATACAAGTACATCAAACTGGCTTTCTTATTTTCTCCTATGCACTTCTCATTTCTATAGAACATTTATCTGTTTTATATATTTTTTTTTAAAAAATCAACAATATTTTTTCAATTACACACATGCACATGTTACATATTACATACACTAATACAAAATCTCTGTACATACCTCAGGATTCGATATCAAGCCAGGACGATATCTTTAGCACGTCTCACTGCATCAAATGTTATCAACAGAATGGGCTTTCTTCCTCTCACAGCATTAAAACTTCTTGTTCTCCCTCCCTTCTAGTCTGTCGCGTCATACAATTTCATTCGTATGCAGACGGTATCCAAATTTTCTTCTGCATAATCACTTCGTCTATATGCAATTTCCAGCCGCCCAATGATACTTCAACACCACAAAAAAGGTTCCATTCTTGTATGGGTGTGTGCGTGTCAAAATATATACATATATCATATATATACATGCATACATACATACTGTCATAATTCTTATTACCAACGCTGTCAGGGTCCCTCCCTCATTAGCATAAAAATTCCCTAATACACCGAACAATACTACTCACGTCCACCCAGTAATACTGAGGTCCTCCTTTTGCCTTGATGACTGTGCGGTTCGCCTCGGCATGGATTTTGTCAGATGTTCAAAAGAGTTACAGAAGTAATGTTAGCTATCTTTGTTCAAAAGAGTTACAGAAGTGATGTTAGCTATCTTAAATTAATTATAATTACTCTTTGGCGTTGTGCATCTGCGCCCAGAACTTTGTTTTTGTAGAACAGGCAGATAAAGACTTTTTCGGTGATTCCAGGAATTTTCCTTTATTTCTCGCTGTAATCGATATGCATAACTATCCGTGTTTGGAAATTCCCCTACCAACTATCTTATTAGGTTAGTGCTGCAATCATACTTGTAATTAATTTAATTACATTTAAAACAATAACAACTCAAATTAGTGGTCACTATTTAGACATTTGGAAAAGTTACTTGATATATTCTGTAATGTTTAATATAAATGTCAGTATTTGCAATTATCTACAGACAATCGTCGAGAAACACCGAGTAGTTTCTTTTACCTTATTTACCGAGGTGTCGGTTTTCAGTTTCGCTGTGATTTGCGCACACACTCAGAAATGTAAAAGGTATTTCTTATCGTAACAAAATGCTAATGCTGGTCAAGTATTTGCTGCCGCCATGTTGATCGCTTACACACAGAAATATAATAACCTTCTTCTAATGTTTTACAGTTAAGTTTTTCTTTATTTTTATTCCTATTTTACTACAAGTCATTCTGATTAAAGAAAAACCTCGTAAAAAGACTTCCACTTCAGCCACCCATAATTATGATGACGAAAAACGTTTGCTGAAGTGGAATAAAGAATTACACTAGTTATATCTATAACGTAAACATACTTATCCGTACGTAAAATATAGTTTATTTCTAAATTAGACGTATTGCGTTCTGACAAATGGAAACTGTCAGAAGTTTGGGGAATTAACTAGTAATAAGAACGATAGCTTACTTTTTAATTTCATCATCTTTATCACTATCTGTGAAAACTCACGTCTACTAGCGTAATGCGTTTTAAATATCGGTTGGGTTTACATATTAGAAGTATAACTACTTTCGAGCACATCCATTTAGAGGACCTGCGGCTAAACCTTACATTAGAATACAGTTTTGAGAACATATGTACTTTTTTCCAATTTAGTACACGACACTTACATTTTTCTGAGTGTCTACTCGTAATGTAAAAATACAATTCTATCAGCAGTAGAGATACAGGAAGATACTTCGCCGATTATACAGTAAAACCCCGAAATAACGGACCAATTTTTCTTCCTTCTATAATACTTTTTAGGGCGTACGCATTTACCGTCTACGTTAAATCACATGTTCCAGAAATTAGTATTTTTACCTTAAATTATAGTACTGGGATATCGCCCGAAAAAATACAGTAAAACCCTCAAATTACACACCAATTATTATTAAATACATATCACATTATTCAATTATCACAATTTTCATGTAATAATTTTGCTATTATTCTTAATTATTATTGAATTGCCTTAACATTTCCCCATATACAGATGCTCTTGCATTATACGACTTCCCAATAATTAGTGAATGAAGCCATTATTCCGCTTAGATTAAGGAGACTTCTTCCAATTCTCAATGAATTACACAGTTTCTTATTCGAAATATGTAAAAATCATTGAATTTCCAATACATTATACCGAAAACAACGTACATACCAATATCCAGAGTCGGAGCACGGATTCTTTAAATTTCTCCATGAGGCGTGCAACAGAAACTCTGATATAACCAGATCGATACGTTCTTTTGTCATCTCTCAGAGGAAAAAATCATCTCTTCTCTTCCCCCTATTACTATTAACACGCAAGAGAGGGAGCGGGAGGGGACGGAGTATATACGTGCACGTTTCTTATAATACCTTGTTTTAAATGGGAGATCCCTCCCTCCCATTATCTCCCTTCATAAGAGGCGAAAATCGTGATAAGATGAATGTGTCGTCGTAGTAGGGGAGTTATATAGAGCCCTCATCTTCTGCTAATTGAACACGAATACTTGCGTGTCCTCTCAGGGAGATCCCTCTTCCCACTGTCCATTGGCTTTTCCAGTCTGAAGTTTAATTAATCAATGCTTATAGACATGCAAGCACATGCGTACATATAGAAGAGCCTAACAGAGATCTACATATTCATTGTAAGACAATATTCAAAGTTTTTCCAATGTTTAAAGTAAATATTCAGAAAGCAAAACGTATTTCTAATACATTTCTGGTTTAAAACACAGAATAGCAACAATATTCAAAGTTTTAAAGTAAATATTCACAAGAAACCGTGTTTCTAATACATTTTTACAAATAATATTAAGTTGATGTATTATTTCTATAATATTTCTGGTTTAAAAGCAGCAAATAGCAATGATTGTAGAGCATAAGTGTCCGATTTTGGCTTCAGATGCCAATTACAGCATATAAGCAGCGTGTAGACGGTACGTTGCTGGAACAGCTATGGTTCATAACTCAGAGACTTTTTTTCTAATGTTTAGAGTAACAAGATGTATATTATGATTTAAAGATGCGTAGCCGCTGGATCAGAGGTTTAGGTTCAAGCCTGGACATCTTTAACTAAAGAAAGGAGGCCTACTCGGTATAATATTGGGGTTCGAAGCTAGTTACTCCTACTTAGAGAGAAGAACACTGGTCGATACGGCATTAGAACGTCTCAGGATTCAAACCTGGACATCTTTAACTAAAGAAAAGAGACCTACTCGGTATAATATTGGGGTTCGAAGCTAAGTTACTCCTACTTAGAGAGAAGAACACTGGTCGCCACAGCATTAGACCGAGTCAGGTTCAAACTCCGGTACTCCTGCTTAGGAAAAATAAGCACATCGGATCAGCCCAACTATAGATCCCAGCTAGATCGAACGATGCGTAGTCGTCAGAACGGAGACTTGAGTTAAATCCTGGACATCTTTAAGTAGAGAAGGAAGGCCTGCTCGGCACGGCATCGATACTCAAACCTCACTACTCCTGCTTACGCCTAGTCGGTACAATATCGGATGGTCAGTGTAATATAACTCTATCTTTACTTAATAGGAGAAAAGCAGTGTAATTGGGATTCGAACCTAGCTGGTTCCACTTTAAGGAAAAGACGCCCAAACAGTAGAGCATTGGATTCCTTGATAAAGGCGGTCGAGCACGGGACTTTAGAGAATACCTACGCAACGAGGAGTCGCTAGTAGGTCGAATTCAAATCTTAACCAATTTTCTCTCACCTGACAGTTGGTAAAGGCGGTCGAGCATGGGACCATACAGAGCTTCAGTTAATACCTAGCCAATAGGGAAAAGAGGAGATACTACGTCGGATTCAAATCCTGATTAGAACATTGTATCCTAAAGTCGCTCACACAGGAACCTATCATCTATAGAATGAACATATGTGGTTATCACATACGAGAGTTCCTGGTGTTCTTATATCTTTTAATGTATACTGTACTTAATAAAGAAAAGCACTAGTCAGTAGAGTATAGGGTTCCTTGGTAAACCCGGTCGACCAGAGAAAAGGAAGGAAGGATAAATTAAGATTTTTCTCTTTCCAGACAAATAGTTATGTGTGCTCATGCGTGTAATAAACGTAAATATGAGTGTTTTGTTCCGAACGGCCATCATACTTTGGAGAGCGTATTCGGGAGATCATTGGTTCTGTACCAGCGGCTGACTGTCCTGACTTAGGTTTTCCCAATGTTTTCCTCAGCCACACCAGGCATGTACCGGGTTGGTACCTTCAATTTATGACATGGCCGACTCCCTACCGCGTTTCCCCGGAGTGATCCATAAGTGCCTAAAAGCTATAAATAAGATGCAAACTCAACAAGTCTGTTGCCCTATTAATCGGCATATTGCTTCTTAATGCCGCGTGGATGGATCGACATGGTCACATTTCAAGAGAGTCCAAATTTACATTTTCGCTTTCTGTGCACGTGGTCAACTGTTCAAACCCCACTGGCGTCTATTGAATGAAATGGTTCGGAACCTACCAAACACAGTAGGACCCGTCCTTAGAAGCTCATCAGTACATTTACATTTAGGATTAGTTACAACTCTTAATGAAAAGGTTTTAAAGCAAATGACTTCACATTTCAAGGGGGGCTTGGAAATTTTCTCCTGCTATCTGACATTTACATAGAGTTAGATTTACTTTTAAGGAATGAATTAAACATCCACTTTTCAGGGGTGTCCCAGGGAACTTTTTTTCTCAACAACTCTTGTAGAAAATAGAGACGATTTCTTAACGAAAAACCTTCTTCATTGCTCCAGTCTGAAATGAAAGATGGCGATACGGGAGCCACTTCTTTCTTTATCAGAATCGAACCAAGTCGTCTGAGGCGACAACGCTACCGGTCAGCCTAAGTTTTTATTGAAAGATCGCTTGTAGAATCAGGTTTTAATGCAGTTATTGACTGAAACAACAACTATTTAATTCTGAATTAAATCTAAAGGCATCTTTAACTCAAGAGTTATTTGTACCGAAGCTGACAACTGTATTGGCTGAGACTTTATATCTCAAGAAGTACTAGTTATTAATTATATTGTTTTGATTCTTCTTACATTAATAGGCATTGGATTTGTTTTGTAGAACCAGAACAAGCAAAGAGTTCATTTTTTCTTTACTCGAATAAAACAGTTTTATGAGTACTATTCCTATAGAATACAACTTTAGCGGTCCCAGCAGACTCATGGATGCTTTTTGACTAGAACCTAATACTCGAACCATAAAATCAAACAGTTACTAGAATGATTCATAATAAATAAAGTTTATCAAAGTTTTATGGGTTAGGGAAAGATTGCCTGAGGAGAGATTTTTATAGTAAGGAGACGATTTAGTTTTTATTGACGCCACGTTAATTTAACTCATAGGAATGGTAGGCAGAAATAATAAGTGTCATAATTACCTACACAACTTCGATTCCTCACTGCACTGAAGCGAAACACACACACACACACACAAGCACATGGAGTGAATCACCATCCAGAGGACTAGTATATGAAATCCGATTGGAAGTTCCCTCCCATAATGCTTCGCGCGTCGTTCTCAACAATAATGCTCAAATATTGCTTAGGGAGTAACTGCACATGAGGGAGGGAGAGAGATGGATGGACTTTTCGTCCTTTGCTCGGGTGTTGAGCGTAGAGAAACAATAAGTACGCATGCGGGGGGAGAGAGGATTTTTATCGTTTGTTTAGGACTTGAGCGTAGAGAAAGATTGTTGAGGCCACCAGAATCTTTCTGCACTGAAATGATGACTCACCATTAAGATAGGAAGAGAGGGTAAGAAACGTTATTATTTTTACTTTTAGACAATTTTCACTCAACGAGAAGACCATATGGCATAAGCAATCACTCAACAGCCTTCAGCTCTTGCCTTGGAGATGTGATTTCTTTAATCTGATTGGTTAATGGAGTAAATAAAAGGCGTAACAAGTATTAATTTTTTACTTAGTTGATACAAAACAGTCATGGATAGCTGTAGCTGTACAGACTTAGAGGTTGACTTAAAGTGTATTATAAGAAGTATTGAAGAATGGACCCCGTCGTTTTATCTTGTCTGTAATTCTTGCTTTGAAGGTGAAATGACGGACATTCACGACTGCTTTACTCCTGCATCAGTACAACAAGATGTTTGGGAAATTTTATCCTACGGACCTATATGTAATGAAATCTATGAAATATTTGTTGCAGGTCATACAGACTGCGTGCAAACATTACGTAATTTTTAAGAAGGTACAAACAAATTATACGAAATAACTCATACTTGGAGCTACTTTATCTTAT
>JAGDQP010072314.1:0-10526 GCA_022664845.1 Lepisma saccharinum | reverse complement strand
GATTGTTACACTGTTGCATAAACAGAGTACTGGCTTTTCTCTTCTCCTTCATTCTCCCCTTCCCCTTCTTCACCTTTCTGTGAAGAAGACACAAAGGGGGCGTAGGCCGCCACTGGCGAAAATGATGTCCTGATGACGTCCATTGTCGTTTTGTCAAGAGGGGTGGATTTTCGCGAGGAGAGGCTTGGAGTCCCCTCCATTGTTATTTATTGTTAAGACAGGTGTAGGGGGATCCCCCTTGTTGGAAGGACAATCGTGTAATTGTTACCTGTGTTGCCTCTGTTAATGGAATTTCCACACGCGAAACAAGGCAAAAACCTCCTGGCACGATGGGGCCGCTAAGTCTCCCGCTTTTGCAATTGTTTTTCTGCTATTCAACTGGCTACCGGTACATAAAATTCTATTATCCCCTTTTAGTAAATGGCGGAGAGCTAGTTCGCAACATAATAAAAGCGCCGTCGTTCACCTTCATTCGAAAAGTCCGTCCACCCGAGTTACGCCCAAATGGTCTTTTTGCTTTGGTTAAGACTTGTTATACTCACACCAATTCCAACGGGCTGTACAATACGCTGAAGCAAAATGACACTTTCTCTCTCTCTCTCTCTCTCTCTCTCTTAGCATACATACACACACACACATACAGACAGAGAGAGAGAGAGAGAGAGAGAGAGTCGAAAAAGAACAAAATAACGAAGTATCAGAACGTTGAAGTGGCTTTGTTTAAGTGAATGCCATCTCGTTTGCTCAACTGTTATTACTTGCTTAAATTGATAAAGGATATTTATCGATATCACAATTAGAAAATTGCAGGAAATTACTTTATTCAGTAGCATATGATGCAGACAATCCGGAGGAAATCTTTGTTCTTTTCAATTACGGATTAGTTTCATGGGTCTAAAGCTCAAAAAAAGGCATACGTATTTAAAATATAATTTAATCGTGCTGAAAATCGAATATATTATATTTATTTCCTTTATAGAAAGACACTCTAGCGATCATTTGTTGAGGTTTTTTTTCGTGGTGATTGTTTATTGGCAGAGGGCACGCGGCCAGGTAACTTGGAGACCCGGTTCGATTTTGGGTTGTTACAGTGTCGAATTCTTCTGTTAATCTTTCAGCATTATAGATTTAGTCTATTGAAAGCGATGCACAAGAGATGGCATCACGTACGCTACAGGCTAGGGCACATTTCGTTTGTTTTTTAATTATAAAATAGGTTTGTTGAAGTCGCTTCGAATTTTCTTTCTTAACTCTTCGTACAAACCAACCAATTGGTTGAAGACTTTATCGCCCTACATAGAGCTGAAAATTCTTATAAAGTTGCCAGTTGTCACGAATGCCTTTGTATCGACAGAAGTGCCAGTGGACAGAGAAAATCGATGAAATTTAGTTAACGTATTTTAGTACTTGTATATTCGTTCATTTTTACTTTATTCAAATAAGACCTAATTATTGCTACTTATTCTTAAAAATACTTTAAATGTTTTTGGATTCGACTAGATTTTTGCAATAATTTTTGTCTTTTGAAACCTAACTGAAATTTGTCAAATTGAAGTTGTAAAACAAAGTGAAAATGGCTTTATAACTAAGAGACTTATAAATATAATATTTTCTCATTTTAAAATTGAAAATTCTGTGCCTGCATTTCAAAATTTTGTATTTTATCGTTTCAACACTTTTTTTTAATATTTTCTGTTTTGTCTCATATTAAAGAAAACGAAGGTAGACCAATCCTGCAGACAAAAAGTACACATCCAGACTGAAAGACAACTTTCGATAGAAGATTTGCTAATTCCCAAAAGCTGAAGAATTTTCTTACACTAAAGCACGTTACCAACAGTGGTGTAACAACAATCCCGCGAGACACCGCATTGCTGGCGGTAGGTGTCCAGGGGGCCTTGCAAGGTGACATAAATAGATAACAACAATTTATTAATGGCAAACTTGACAGTTCGATTTTATAACTTTCTCACAGTTGGTAAAATGAAACTTTTATGCGTGAACTGGAATTTGCATGAAGTTTGGAAAGAATTTTCGTTTTCGAAATGTGGTAATACTGTTGTTCTGCACGGATGATGTCTGGTTTTTACACGCTGTAAGAATTTGTTGAAATGGCTTGTGGGAGATGCTGCTAGAAGAACCCTAGTACAACAAGAGCCTCAAAAAGTTCTTTCCAGGGTCACCGAACATTTTAGTTACGTTGCTGCTTGCTTAGCAACCAATCAGAACAAATCTGCATTGAACATTCGGTGTTGGCATCTTCCACAAATTTTCAGACTTTGAACATTTTTTTTTATACCGACCATTTCTCTCATAATCTGAGTATACACAGTGATTCCTCCAGATCTCCCTGTCCCCCCAAATTGTCTAGAACACCCGAACTTAAAAATGTTTACGATCAAGACTCGGTAGGAACCGTGCGAAACTCTACTTACACCCTCGCAAGTTTGACTTTACACCTCCAAACTGAAAATCCTGGCGGAATCCTTGGAATAATACTCAAACTCAAATAATACATAAAAGAAAGTACACCAACATAATATCAATTAAACTACAAAGGAAAAAAAAATGTATAAATTAAAATACATTTCTTTGTTTCTGAATCACAGAGAAACCGCCAAGCCCAAACAGCCAAGTAGGCAAAATGGAATTACTTGACATCATATTTAATCTTTTATTTTATGATTGTATGGTTTATAATTTGTATAGTTATTCCTTTATTTTATTATGTGTAACCATAAACAAAATTAATGTATGTCTGATTTCTTATGAGAGTTCTAAACTTCTTTCTGATTGGCTGTTACTTAATTAGATGAACTCTGTTATTCTTTTGGTTAAAGCCATTCCTGGATTTTTCCTAAACGTTGTAGGACAATGTTTATGATTGGTTCTCAGTTGTTTACCTTGACAACGAGCTCATTGAGCTATCTGATTGGCTCTTTATACATACATCTTGCTTCAAAATGATTTGTCGAGTTTATGAATGTACTAAAGAACATTCAGCAAAATAAGATGAATAAAGCTATTATTATTATTATTATTATTATTTACAATTTTCCTCCTTATTCGTTTATGAAGATAACTTTAACTAAGGTCAGCCGAGGTTAGGAATGATTAGAAATGAACGTGGAGATCTTCAGGCGGATCCGACTAAAATTGTCGATGTGTGGAAAAGTTATTTAGACAAACTTCTTGATGTACACAACGGGGAACAAGCAGAGGAATTTGAAATCCATACCGCAGAACCGTGGATTCCCGAACCGATCGAGATCGAAATATCGGTAAAGAAATTGAAAAACTTCAAATCACCAGGAATAGACAATATTACAGCCAAATTAATTAAAGCAGGAGGAACGGCACTAATCAAGGAACTACATAAATTGATAAGTGCTATATGGAGAAAGGAGGAGCTCCCAAAGAAATGAAAAACCTCAATAATAGTTCCGATTTACAAAAACGGTGATAAATCGGACTGTAATAATTATCGCGGAATCTCGTTACTTCGAACCTGTTACAAGGTATTAAGTAATATTCTGTTAACACGCCTAAGTGTATACGTAGATGAAATAATTGGAGATCACCAATGTGGATTTAGAAGAAATAGATCCACGTTAGACCAGATTTTTGCCTTGAGACAAATTTTGGAGAAGATATGGGAATACAGTGGGACGGTTCATCAGCTATTCATTGATTTTAAGAAAGCATGATTCTATCAAAAGGGAAAAGTTATACAGTATCCTGATACGATTTGGAATTCCGAAAAAATTGGTTCAGCTAGTTAAGATGTGTCTCAACGACCCCGCAAGCAGAGTACGGATAGGTAATAATATGTCAGATAGTTTCAAGATTTGCAACGGATTGAAACAAGGCGATGCCTTGTCACCACTACTGTTTAACTTTGCGTTAGAAAATGCGATTTTAAAAATTAAAGGGGACAAAAAGGGACTATCATTGAATGGTTTGAATCAACTGTTTGTATACGCGGATGATGTAGATTTAATAGGGGACGATATAGATGCACTACAAAGCAACACCGATGCCTTAGTAGAAGCGTGCGATGAGATAGGTCTACAGGTAAACATAGAGAAAACAAAATACATGATAAAAAGCCGAAACATAGGGAATGAAGGAAATAAAAACATAAGAATCAAGGATGAAGTCATAGAGAAAGTAAACAAATTTAAATACTTGGGAGCATATGTAACAAGCAAAAATGAGGTTACGGAAGAAATAAAAAGTCGCTTAGTATCGGCGAACGCATGTTTCTATTCAGTCCAAAAACTTCTGTCATCGCGATTAATATCAAGGAAATTGAAATTAAAAATATTCAGAATTGTTATTGTGCCGGTAATACTTTATGGTTGCGAAAGTTGGAGTACGACCCTAGCAGATGAACATAAATTACGTGTATTTGAAAATAAGGTTTTCAGAAGGATATAAGGGCCAAAACGGGACGAAATGACTGGAGAGTGGAGGAGATTGCATAATGAAGAAACCCACGGACTGTACGATTCACCAGATGTAAAAATAATGAAATCGCGACGACTAAGGTGAGCAGGCCATGTAGCTCGGATGGGGGAAAAACGAAGATTATATTTTATCCTGGTTGGAAGGCCGGATGGAAAAATGCCATTGGGAAGACCGAGACGTCGTTGGGAGGACAATATTAGAAGAGATCTTCGAGAAGTAGATGTTCGTGATGGAAACTGGCTTGATATTGCCCAGGATAGAATTCAATGGCGAACGTTTGTTACTGCGGCGATGAACTTGCGAGTTCCATAAGCCATAGAGTTAGTTAGTTAG
The DNA here is from genome assembly GCA_022664845.1 of Lepisma saccharinum. Taxonomy (NCBI): domain Eukaryota; kingdom Metazoa; phylum Arthropoda; class Insecta; order Zygentoma; family Lepismatidae; genus Lepisma; species Lepisma saccharinum. The sequence continues at coordinate 5,723 of JAGDQP010072314.1, read as the reverse complement.
TTAGTTTTAATATTGGATAATAGTGACCTAAAATGGCTGACGTAGGTACAAACGCATTGTTACTCTGGCACGATGGATCTAATTCCCTGTTCATATCTCACCATTTCGAGTTGGGTGAAAATTTATGTATTTTTTTAATATGTGCTCTTGCCTTTTGATATTTTTATTTACCTTTTTAATAAATGTGCCGGTTATTCCTTAAGTCAACATTTGAAACCCTAGAACAAACTTGTAATTTTTGGTAAGATTATAAAATCACGACCTGGGCAGGATTTCATGATTTCACTGAAGAAATAGATTTTTAAGATGTTGAGAAAATTACACGGACTTATTAATTAATTTCACTAAAACAGGCAACACTATCGCCTGGTTATGCAGCCTCCATCACATTTATATGTTGCAGGTCATCTAAACTATAGCTTGATTTTCGAGAGTTGGAACCTCGATAGTGAGTCAAAGGAGTTAGATGTAATCCAATAGCAGCTAAAGTGGAGGGTAGGTTCCGATAATGCTACTCTCCCCTTCTTCATTGGCCCGCAAACTTGTGTATCATTTTCCACTCAACCTTCCTGTAGAGTGCCAGGCGCGTAAAGTACCGAGAATAACATGTCTTGTATGGAGACAGCCAGTAAACGAATGAAATTTGGTAACCATGCTTAAGACACGTCATTACGTTTCCATAGCAACGTTTTTCCTTTCTGTGTGTTGGTGGACGCGGTCAAGGGACATTGTTTCGAAATTGTGAGTATATGTTATTTGAGGTAGACAAAATATATGCTTGAAACAGTTCTCGAGGTAAAATTAATTCAACAGAAACTTGATTCTCTTGTAAGCTTCTTTTACTACTCCATCAAAAAGCGTCATAAATACAGCCAATATAATAAAATATTGCACATAAAAACAAGCAAATATTTCGGTTGAATAAACTGTAGAAAATTCAATAGTGTGAAAATTCTTCAGACATCATTTTAGTAGTCTGATATATTTTTCTCCTTCACCTTTGGCATGGAACTATTTTCGTAGAATGTAATCATACTTTTTGGGAGACATTCTCCCCTTAAATTACCCCCTCTTTTAAATTTTATATTGTCCATCTGTCACATGCTAGTGTCTCAACTACAGCAGGTAGAGATAAGCTGAGACTGATTTGAGTATGGTTTCCTGTAAAATTAATACAATGTAATTTTCTGCATGTTACAAAAAGCTGACTCAAATTGATCTGTCAATTCCACATTTATTGCAGAAGATATTTTACGACTGGGACCCAATATTTGGGCGCTGACTGGCGTTGTTGTCAGGTCTCTCAGCGCAAAATGATATAGAAGTAGGAAGTGCACCAAATCTACTCTATTTTAAAATAACGCAAATGATGCTGCAACACTAAGCAGCGATACTTGACATGTTTTTAAATGAAATACCCGTCATGGGATTCCCGTGTTCGTAGCATACCGTGCTGCAAGACGCCAACATAAAGGATCCTTGAAATAGGATTGCTCATCATATCTTTGGCAGTATCTTGTCCCATCTCACATTTTCATCTTTCTGAAAAATAGTGAGTAGATGAACAACATCTGGGAATCTGTTATTTGTACTCTACTGCAGAAATACATAAGCAAAATGACTACTAAAGAACAACACTTATGCTACACATATGACTTTTATTGTTACCATTTTACCAAATATTCAATAAACTGTCAGTGTGCTATTTGGGGAAAACTATACATAGATTCTAAGTTGGCAACACTGAGAATCCAATGATTTATTCTCTTGAATTCTTAGATCTATTCTCTTGCAAATTGACTTCCTGTAAGGTATTTTTACTTATTGGTCCATAAATATTAGTTTTATTTATGACTATCTGAATTACTGCCCGTTGGTGCGGGGTGAATTATGAATCTAATATTTGGTAAGACTGGGAATGTTTTAGAAAACATTTAAAAAAAACTAATTTTGATAACTACAAACTCTTTACTGTATTATTTTACGGATTAAGAAATATACTAGTAATAATACTTTTCATTTTTCATTCTCTTGTGGTGCCAAACACTGGTCTTATAGACTTAGATAATTTTATTTTCGTTGTACTGAAAGTCATGAGGCCCATAATACATTCTTCCATACTACATTTTATGATAGATTAGAGTTGTATTTTTGTATCTTTCTACCTCTTGACTTGTTTTCATAAGGAGAATAAAGTTTGTAGGAATTTTGCTAATGCTGTTAATACTTGTTTGTTTCTTTTTGTGTTTAAAATTTCCCTTTTTGTCGTGTTCATTATATTTTCCACTCAACCTTCCGCACGTTTTACGCAATTCTTTCCGTTTGAGCAAAATATATTTTTTGCTATTCTACTTGACATAATAGGCATTAACTGTTTTCCCACTTCGTCCTACCTTTGAACGTTTTCATTTACAAAGAATCGTCCGAAACATTCTATAGCTCACTTTTGCTTACTCTTCTACTCAAGATACGTTTCTGTACCATCATTTAAGTTTCCCGTATCTAGTGAGGGAAGTTTTGTTTCCACAATCTTTTTTTAAAGTATCGTTACTATCGATTCTACATTCCCCTGGATTATTTTAAATACTTCTTTCGACTGAGTTGTCTATCAAGTCGGACTGGCCTTATTAGCAATGCTCTTTTCTAAACATTTGAGATTTTTGTAGAGTGGACCTGCTGACGTATGTTTGAGTAGAGTTTGCCTGTTCTGTCTGGCAACCATTCACGCATTGTTGTATAAGGGGTTGCATAATTTCAGTAATTTTTTGAAGAAATTAAGTAAACAGAAGGATGATTTGAGAGTGTTTTAAAGGGTGTTCGAAAAGTTTCCGATCTAATAGGAAAGGAATGCAGGTATCTCCTCTTAAAGGTCAATTCACTTCTTACAACGATCCTAAAAAAAACACTTAACTCTTGAAAAGTTATTTGTATTTCTCCTAAATTACTTGTTCACTCCTTCACAGCACCAACCTCAGCAACACTGTTCTGCAAATACAAGCCTTTCGGTGAATTTGCAATTCAGTGGAACTTTAGTGTGTGGAGAAAGCGGGGTTGTCGTTGAGTTCCGCTTCTGAAATGAGAGAAATCTGGAGTGCAGTAACATTGTAAGCGTTCCACCACTTTGTAGCTATCACATTTCCCGTTTACGTTTAAGACTATTGACATTGCTACTGCTAGTGTTACTGTAAAACTACTGATATTTTTTTAAGAAAAAATAAGAAAGAAGTTAATTAGGTATAAGATGTCGGTGAAACAAGCTGCCGAACTTACGCCACATACCTGGAATATTATGTTAAACATATTTTTTTTTAATTGATGTTTTTTTTTTGTTGTTTTGAGCATAAGGCATCGCTGACATTACCAAATTTGGAAGTTCTGGGCTTTCTTCATTGTCATAGGTGAACCGACTCTCTCTCTCTCTCTCTCTCCTTCTCTTCCTCTCCCCCCTCTCTCTCTCCCTCTCTCACACACATGTATTGGACAATAGGCACTGCAAGCAAAGCACAATTGAATGATTGTGATCTTATGAACGATGGTGATAACTAACCGTAAAGTGTGACACAATTCTAACGAAAATAAACAAAGAAAAAAGACTAAAAATAGATTGTTTGTTTGTTTGTATTTTATAGAGTCTGAGCACTTTAGCGCAAGTTAGCAGCAATTGGATGAAAACCTGTCTATTTACCACTCAATTGTTGTGCGGTGAAGCGCCACCTCACGAATGATACTGGAAACAATGGTTATACTGCTTTGTCAGCTGGTTGGTATTCTATCTCTTCGTGATCTGACCGAGCAATGGCGGCGCTACATCATATATGTTAGTGTGTGTGTGTGCGTGTATAAGTAAGTATATATGTGTTTATGTATACATACCTATATGTTTTCACGTGTATGTATGTATGTGTGTGTCTTTCATGTGAATGGTCAGCTTCAACAGGCATTCATGAGAAAGGAAGCGTACCAACAAGAATTAAATTGGTACATTATACACATGACTTTGCCCCTCTTTCACCAAGTCTACCCTATATACTGTGTGTTATCAATAGCCCAATTGTCGATCAACATTGTTGGGGATATAACAAACAAATAGGCCACGTAACATACATTTGAAAACCATTCTCTCTTTCATCGCTATCACTCTATACTACAATAGCCCTATTCATTACTTTTTTTTAGGGGGAGGGAGGGGTTTTTGTTATAATCTTGTCCTTCCTTTTTGTTTTAATTTTTTAAAAAAAACTGTCCTATTCTAATGGCAGGGTTTAAAATGGTGAATAGAAGACAAATTCTATAGAGCTTTCTTTTATAATTTTTGTGCTATTTTTTCCACTTGTAAACAGCATAGAAGGAAAATATAAATGATTATGGGTAACCTAATGGGCGCTGGTATATATATTAGCTGTATGTGTGAAACTCAAAACTGAAGTCATTCTTTTGTTTTGTTTTTTGGTACCTCCAATACAAACAAACAATACAACAGTTTTGTTTTTGTTTGGTTAACAAAGCACGGGACATGTAATAAAAGAACAAGAGTACTTGCTTTATTGTTATTTTTTCTAACTCAAAATGTGTAGATTTTTTTTAAAAGGACGTTCAAAATTAATTGCTATGTTAGATAAGAGAAGATCAAATATATAAGTAATAATATATTACCCGAAAGATATGAAAGATCTGCTTAGTAATCGAAGGTTCTGCGTTCGATACCTGGTGGGAAAAGAAGTGATTCAGAGCCCTCTTTAAACTGTACACCCTAAATACAGTAACATTATTTATAAGATACAAAACTGGCGGTTTGTACCCATTATTTTAACAGGTACCTGGTACCTAAGTGTTAGAAGGGTGCAAGGGTTCAAAACCTCCTAATTTTAACGTTCCGGTCGCGCCAGTAATCCACACTGTCGAAAGAAAGAAACGAAAGTATAAATATTGATAAGTAAAAACAAAATGTTGTATAGATTAATTATCAGTAACGAGTAGTAGTAATAATTAATTAGATATGTAACGAAACGTCGTCGTTTCTATGTGCGTCATTACAAAAACTCTTCTTATTTAAAAGCACCGTAACCCCTCACATCGCCAGACTGTTTCACCAACCTCCCTCAAGGTTAAGAGCTCCTTAAACTCGCCCTTAAGTTAATGACACGATTTTCCTCCCTTAACTGTTTAACGCGGCCTTAAATTACGTAGGAATATGGCGGACAACTATTAAAATGTATGATTTATATTTTCCTAAATACGTATCCTTGTACTTTCGGAAATAGCGTTGCTTTCTTATCTAGCAAAGTCAAAATGATGGTCGATAATGTTTATACAAGAAATACTTAAGAAGATGCATTCTTTGGGCAATTTTACAGGCAACACATTTGTGTGCAATGTATAATGTGTAAATAACACAACAGTTTCCTAATGTGTCTTCAACAAAAGAAAGGAAAAGGCAATCTGAACTCTGATATACGTATAAGGCTGACGTCGGGAATGTCTGATATCGTCGCTTTACTATTCCTTCGAGTATGTATCTTTAGCGGTCTCCATAATTCCTTTTAAATATTCTTGGTAGAAAACTTTCCAGTAATGCACATGTACATATACAATTTACAAAACTGTTTCAGAAAGGGGTGGGCAATGCATTTGTTTACTTTGAATTCTCGGGTTGTAGTGACTATTACTAGTTATATAACCGTGACTTTCCACATGAACACGACTTACATCTTAGTCAAAGTTAC
>JAGDQP010072312.1:0-10526 GCA_022664845.1 Lepisma saccharinum | reverse complement strand
ATCTTAGGGATATTCTGTGGATATCTTAAGGATATACTATGGATATTTTATGGATATCTTAGGGAAATTCTAATATCCACCCGGGGGTAACTGTAGTATATCTGGGTTATATGTGGAATAGGCGATTGAGTTGACTGAATACGTGTATATGCTCCTGTACTCCTTAAGATGGTATAAACGGTCCTAATGGTTTCAGTGAAGTTTTAAAAACATTGGATTTTCGCTTTTGCCTATAATTATACGCAAAGTATTGGAGTATGAAAGTATAGAGGATAAAACATAATGAAGCAGTCGTAACCATTATTATGAATTGCTGTACTGTTATTTACTTGACGCGTAATGGACTTGGGTTCGAATCATTGACACTGTTCGTAGAACTAGGCAAAAATGGAAATGTTTCACAGGTAGTTCTGTTTCTTCTGTGGAAGGGTTTAGATGCAGAATTAACAAGACATGAGTTGCGGCTATTCTATAATAGTTAAGCTACGTTTGTTTTACGTAATATCTAGAAACATGTATAATGTAATTATGCAATTAAAGGGAAGCGATTGCATTGCAAACGATGTACACATTTGTTGTATACTTTACATGAATGAACTTTCAATTACTTATGTATATTTAGAGATTGTGTGTGTGTGAACACTCATTTTTTCATAGAACGTCTTTCACTATATAGCAAGGAAAGTCACGAAACCACCACCTGAATCTTACGCCAATTCCCGCCAATTGTTTTCCTTCTTTCACAGGGAACAAAAGCTGGTTGTTGATACACTGAAACTTTATTTGAAAATTGTTGTTTAAATAATCTGGAACTAGCAACTGAAGGTGGAACAGTATAGGAGGGATGCAAAGCTACCCATTTAAGAGTATATTTTTTTTTTCTAGGGAATGATATGATTCTATGTGAAGTTGTGATTATACGATGGATCGCAATAACCGTTTGAACATTATTCAAAATGAAACAAGAACATGGAAATAGAAGAACTTCATGAGACATTGCCATTGTGTTAAAAGGCAGTTCTGATTTGTAATATCAATATCTTATGTATGTATATTGACAGATACCGTATATATTTTGTACTGAAGACATTTATAATAATAGTACTACAATGCATTATATGCCAGGTCATAGTTTTCACTTAATAACATCAGCGATTTTTTTTTTTAAGATAATGATTGAAAGTTTTAAGTGTTAGTTATTTTTCGGAATGAGTACAATAGTCACTTCTCTCTTGGATATTTTGCAGAGCAATAATTTCCAACACTGTATGATCTTAGAATGATAACTTTACACAGAGCTTTGGGGTATAATTAAGGAATTACGTAAATTCAAGGCACTATTTTTTTAGGCACAAATTATTTAATAGTCGGACATTTCTATAGAATATTTGTTTCTATTTTCTCTACAGTTTATTATAAATTTAACAAATGTAATACATAATTCATTTTTAAAAAACTGAAGATTGTAATGGATATTATTTACCGGTACTTAAATAAGAAATCGTATTCTATATGTGCAACTCAATCACTATTGCAGCGTACAATGATATAATTAAATAGTGATATATTGAAAACAAAACGTAAACAAAGTTTCTGTAGTTATTATTATTATTATTTGTAAATTTGAGTGTTTCCTTAATAATATTCCAAACATAATTAAGTGGTTAAATGCTTCTGATCGTTTGTAAATCCTAGTAAGTTATTGATATGACGTTACAACGAAATCTATGTTCTGTGTGCACGTTGTTTATTTTGTTAATGATAGTTTCGTTTCGTATTCACTGAGCTGTTATGGAGCACAGCGTACGATTCCGCAATGTATTTTCGGCAATAAATTATTTCCCTTAATCATATATATGTACATAGGAAATACAATGGAATTGTGGGTAATTATGTGTTGTTATTCGTATTTGCAACAGATCCGAAATACATGACATAAGGACTATTTTTATAAAATACAATTACAAGTACACTTGACCATATTCACTTTGTATATTGTTATGATACGGCCACTGTAAAAAAATAGTGCACACTTCATTTTAAAACACTTTTGTTTTGCACATCTGAAATTTGTTATCTCATAATCACTTCATGTAGCTATATATGCTCACTTCCGGTCACTATTTGAACACCTTCAGTACACTTTTTCAAAAAAGATTTTAGTACCGTAACCTAGGAAAAGTAAAATATTGGCGGTGGCCAGGTTGGAACCAGGGTCGTCTCCGTGATAGCCTTTTGTTTCCACCAACCAAGCTGCAAATTGTCACTTTCCTCGTTATATAGTGAAGAATTTCGATGCTAAAATTAAGCGAATTTGAGCTTATTTGGTCATATTGTGGGGGGGGGGGGGGGAAATTTGTAAATAAAATGTTCAAAATATATTCCAGAGAAACTAAGTTCTCCGAAAGACATTGAAAACACTTTCACAAAGATATTGCAAATTAACATACTATTTATACACATTCCTGACACTTCCTGAGTACAAAGCTATACAAAAATTCGGAGAAAGGTTGATGCAATAAGTTTAAGTGTGGAAGTTATTGTAATATTTTGTACACTGTAGAATTTTGTTTGTTGAAAGGTAAATTCTGAAGTGAGGAAGCATGTGATAAACATGATTAAAGAAAAACATAAGTGAAAGAAAGAAAATCGATGCAATTTCTTAAAGAACAAAAGATTGTAGCCCAACACTAAAAGGTAAACAGTAAAGCCAGAGCTACGGAACATGCTAAATTTTCTTTGAAAGACCTGTCACTGTTGCCAGGTGTTATCAGTGTTGTCCAGGTATAACCTACATAAAGTCCAACATTTTAGTAACATTTACAGGACTATGATTTAGTAAATTAAGCCTGTCACCTGCATACTGATTCAGTTCCGTTCGCTCATTATAATGTAAACCGATCCTTTGTAGACAAATGAGAAATTGTCAGCTTATAGGATCTGGTTGAAATTTTTCAAACAGTAATAATAATCGTGGATAATCTGTGATTTACACCACTAAACAGCTACCATCGGATTTCCAGCACTGAAGACGTTTTCACTGGTTAGAACTAAAGAAATGCTTCGTCAAACTTTACTAGTATGTAAATAAATTGCTTAGTTGTTAATTAAATAATAGCGGTTCACTGTAATTATTTTTGCAGTACTAAGGGGAACTCCGTACACCCTCGTTCCCACGAAATAATTTAGAATTTATCGTAGATACTTAATATTACAACGTGTAGTGTGTGTTTTTTTAAATGTAAATATTGTAATGTATTTTAAAAATAGTGACAAAAAATGTGTCTCCGGATACGCAAGAGTATCTGGTCCTAAACAGACTTAAAAAAAATACACAACTTTCGCTGTGTCAGTCAGTATCTTGTTGGGTTGAGTTGTATATACATGAGTTAATAGATGTAAGGAGAGAGAGAGAGAGAGAGAGAGAGAGAGAGAGAGAGAGAGAGAGAGAGAAAAGAGGCTGAGCATTGACATAGTTAAAAAGAAACAAACTTACCTTCATGATTGAAGCACTTTTAAAACAACAAACGAAGTCCTTAACACAACAGGTGTAAGTTGAAAAACGAACAGAGTGAGAGACGCACGCACTACACAAGACTACGATACGACTGACTTCGGAGCGCACAACGCGGGGTAGAGCCAGGATCATGATCAAGAACGAAAATGAGCGAGGCGGGATCTCTTAAATACATCTACTACTACCACCTCACTCTTTACAAGATGATGACGTCATTTGACATGGCGCGAGCGTATTGGGAAAGTTATAGTACATTTTTTTTGTTAATTGCAGTTTTCCTTTTTCTTCTTCTTTTTTTGTTTCAAGATGAAAGCAATTAGCATAAACGTTGCAAGTACAGGAGGAGTACCGGGGGAATACTTTGTGGGATTTGAATCTTGGAATAGTTAACGAAATTCTACGAGTGTTAGCATGTCAACGTAAGCAAATGGATTTACCATATCAACAACACAGAGGTCGTACGTAGTAAGTAGTACTATTTTTAAATATTTTTTTTATATATATAACGCGGTGGGAGGAGTGAACCGAGAAGTCAGGAGTTTATGAATGAAATATGTTGTTTTTTTCCTTCACATGAATGCTTATAAGAAACGTTTCCAGTTAATGATCAGCTAGTGACGCACACTATACTTCGAGTATCGCAGTTGTTTATTAAAGAACAATATAGCTGCTCTCAGATTAGTACAGAATAGGGGAAGTGTGTACTTTGTAAGTTCAATAGCTTTCACAGAGGCCGTAGTTGCTCACTGGTATTTGGGGTTCCTTGTTCGATACCGCGGCTCGTGCCATGTGAGCTTTGTGATGGACAGACACTGTATGCATGGTTAACACCCCCCAACCCACACACACACTTTCCAATCCACCAGTTCTTCCAGCATCATCCGTTCGTCCTGAGGCAAAGTTGCCCAAACTCTTAAATAAATTCATTTCAATTCACGCTATCGAAATACGAAAACAATATTTCATATAAATTTAAAATGAACATTCTGTTGTTCACTTTCTGTTAGTTGATGCTGTATTTCCTAACTTTTGGAGTTAGTTTCCATCGTCCGTTTTGAATTTGAATTCTTTTATGGCCTTTAGGCATAGGGAGAGAGAGGATGTGAAAAGTAGATCCTATAGGACCTTGCTTAAGTTCCATCCCAGCACTCGTCTGGCAAAATTGAGGGGAAACACTAAACAAACTCGTCCGTTTTCTGTTAATATGAGTGCACCTTTTGACGTAGCGCCTCTGTGATGTAGTGGCGAAGGTCACGACCCAGATATTAACAATGGGGAGGCGGCACACGCTCAAACTCTGTTCACATCTCTTACATTCACAATCACACCTGTCAATTGCCGGACTAGTACGTTGAATAAAGGAAGTGGCCACTCGCCTTCTGTTTTAGGTAGTATCTCAGCAATTGGCGGCTGGATCCAAAGAAAATTCTGGAATAACCCCAGTGACATTGTTTTCTGAAATATTGTTAGTTTTCAGCAACAAAGGTGTATAAGTAATATGTATGATGAGTGTGGAGCGTATATAAGGTGTTTCCAAAATTGAAAATTGACCGCTATTTGCATGCGTACTTCGTTTTAAGTCTTATTTATTAAATACTTTTTCTACATATTTTCTTCATAATAACCACAAGAACTCCAATTCACTAATTCTTACATCACCGAGCGGACTTAGCTCAGCTTAGCGCGTTGGCTTCTCGTTAAGGAGGTGCTGGGTTTGATACCAGCGGACGACCTACCTTAACTGAGGTTTTCCCATGGTTTTTACTCACTCATAACAGCTATAGATGCCGAGATGGTACCTTAAACTGGACGACTCCTCCCGACATCCCTATCCTGGTCTGGGCCATAGATCTCTAAAGGTCACAATGAGAATTCGAAAATCTAGTTTCGTGTTGTACTTCTTCAACGTATAGTATAGCGAAATAAGTGACAACTTGACTATGTTGTTCGTGATCCGTCTTGTTAAAGCCATACGCTATTACGGAGAGGGCGCGGGTTCTTTCTGCTCGTGGCTTTGTTTGTATACACTCAAACGTGTACAGAAAGTGTACAAAAAAGTGTTGAAATAATGACCGGTAGTGAAAAAGTGGTCCAACGGTGACTCATTTTAAGTGTACGAAAGATGTTTTTAAAATTTAAAAGATGTAACATGGCCACCATATTGGGCTACAGATGCATAGCAATAATTGGCGACTTTGAAACTGCTCTAGTGTTTAAGTCAAGGTGATAATGAGGTATGGATTTTTTTTTTCTTTTAGCCAATTACTTGAATAATCGTACTGAGGAAGGTCGCTTAGTGATAGCGTAAGTACTCCGTAAATAGAAGGTTTCAAAATTCGAAACCAGGTTACACCTTTTTGTTCAAAAATCTCTGATATTTTCATAGCTACTCCCGAGTCCCGACGCTTGTGTGATGGCTTAACATTGCTGTAATGTCTCTTTGATGAACGTAGATCAAGGCTTGGGCCTAAGGAAGCTGAGAATTGTCTGAAGGTATAACGAATTGGTGCTTAATTAATGTTCTAGGTTTGCATTATTTAATTTACAGGATTAGAATATAGAAGCATCCATGGCCTAAGCCTGTCAGATTTTTCCTACATCTTTCGTGGCAATTAGATGAGGAAGATATCGGTAAGATCCTCTATTGTGGTTTCATTTCTGGTGTCGATAATTCATTGACTCTTAAAATGGATTTTAATGGGATATTTAAGTAGGCAGGTATTTTGTCATATACATAGTTTGTTCTGTGATATAGGACTCGCTTAATTACATTGCTTCTAACTAACCAATCTAGAAAATTATCGTATCTCACATTGTGTCTCAGGTGGCGGAAGAATAATGCTCGCTGCCTCGTAAACAAGGCATCGAGCGTTTTATAAGTGGTTCGGAGCAAACTTTAAACTGTAGATCCAATATTTATGGTATCATTATCATCCCATGGAAATCGCAAACCACCATGGATTCAATTTGCCCACAGACCTACGGGTCATAGAACTCCCTTTTGGCATATCACCCATAATCATTATCATGTTTCACTAAGTCTGGTCCTCTGAATCCGTCATAGCTCACGAAATCATGTTTTAGAATGTACCGGAAAGTTACAAGGGAGAGAAAAACAGTGTGGATGGAAAACGATGACGTTGTTATGAGCATTCCAATGGGGAATTTGAAATTTTGCTTTGAGTGAATATCAATGCGAATAGACATAACAAAACGTGCGACGAGAATGTTATACGTGGAGAGCACGAACCACGTGTGGCAGCGTGGGATAGCTCTTATAAGAAAGTGCGAAATATGTATGTATGTGCGTATGTGACTCATCCTGCCAAGAGGAAGTAGTAGTTCCGATGAGATGCTTTTTTTAGTTTCTCACGCCCGCTGAGATCAAGATCACCTGACTGAGATAGGAGATGCCACATCGCATAGGCGGTTGACGGTGATTAAACACACACCTAAAAGAAATTCAGTTGAATCGGTGTCTTTGTTCATTGTTTTGGCTTATTTACTTGGTGGGCAGTTTGTAGAAGGGATGAATGATCCAGAAATATATTTAGAAACTCTTAAATTGTAATATACACAGGGTGTTTTTTAAAATTGTTTTACAAACTTTCATGGCAGAAGGGAAGCAAAACCAAACACATTTTTTTTTTTTTTTTCTAAATTGTGACATATAATCGTAGAGAACAAATAGTACTTTCTTTATTCGTTTGATCATATCTATAGCAATGTCATTGTAGGAGTGCTCATCCAAGTATTTTTTTTAGACAGTTTGATGTAAACAGTCTCAATATAGGTGTAAAGTTGACCCTTCTCAAAAAAGCACTTTGCATTTCTTTTAATATATCAAACTATTAACTTTTCATTCATTTCTGGTCACGATGCCACGAATAATTATGCATTTAAAATACCTAAATTATGCATGTAAATATGCGCTAGAAAGGAGGTGCATGCACTTTCAATGTGTACTTTCGAAAATGCGGTAGCTTCTTAGAAATGCTTTATTTCAGTTGCTTCAAAAGCCGTCGTGTTTACAGATGTTCATTCTTTATTTAGCTTATATGATTTAATATGGTAAAAAATGCTTTTAATACTTGAACTCTCATATACACTTATTTGTTCACATGCTAAAATACACTTGATTAGAACAACACTTATTTAGAATACAGCTGTATTTTGAATGAAAGGAAAATGACACTACTTAAGATTAAGATTGCACTTGATTACGACATGGTGTCTTAAATTTTTAAATTTGAATCTACTTCTGTTTTAGGGAAGAATGTTTTTGTACTCCGAAAAAAAAAGAAGCTCATTTTACTTCACTATACTTTGTCCAAGGGCTTATGGTGGGTGACCTTGAAGAACTAAATGAGCCAATGAGAGGGACAAATTTGGCGTAATTGATTCTCTTGAGTGGGGAAGCAACAGATGAGTTCAGTTTTCTTGAGGCGGTGCAAGTGTGAGTGTCTTGTCCCTGGGAACATTATTGCCAAGTAGTGTTGCCACGAGACGAGACACGCGTTTTGGAATTCGAGATGAGACGTATCGTAAAATGTCTCGTCTCGTCTCTCGAAAAATTCAAACAGAGTTATTTAGTTTGTTTAAAATTTATTAACTCGGAATTATTAATATTTGCCTTGGAAATCTATACCATCGAAAATGAGGACGGACTATCCTACAAAGAACAAGGAATACCTAAAGTTATTTTTCAATGATACTTACAAACAGCTTTAGTTAATTCAAGCTTTATTTTGTGATAGTGCTCCAGATTCAATTATAATGTTAAAGCATTGATCGAGTTATCTATGTATAAAAGCCTATGATATAGAAGCACACTTCACAAGTTCTCTTAATAGCAGGTGATATCATTAGTTAAAAGAGTGCAAAATAAAATAAAATGAGGTAATCCAACTTAACCGTTAATTTCGTTTCTGGTTTCTAAAACTTTTGCACAACAGTTTATTTCTTCTTCGATTCCTGTATTGATTTTATTAATTTTGATTTTTGTTAAATTTTTGAAACCATTTGTAAGTTGTTACTGTTTTATACTTGTAGTATGTTCATTACATTAACACAGGTGATGAAATAACGCAAAGTTAAATAATTAAAAAGGAAATCCAAACGGAACCCTTTATTTTATTTATGGTTTCTAAACCTTCCGAGAGATTGACAACAGGCTAAGAACTGCTGGTGGAGAACACCTATAAAATTTCAATCAAATACTTTCTATCATTCGATAAAATTATTTTATTCTACGCCATTATTATTATTATTTTTTTTTTTAATAATTGCAACCAATCTAAACATGTTAAAATGGAAAACAGTTCTACGATTGATCTGGCTTAGAACTATAAAATCGAATGTATATGGAATCAAACAAAGTGTGTGTATATAGACCAAGAGTTGATTATATACCTAAGCGTCGAGGATGATGACATCTATGCGGCACTGTGGCCAGTGAAGTCACATCGAAATTTGCTTGTTGTGTAAACAATACTTGACATTAGTGTCCTCGACGTACTTACCAGCAATTTATTTTCGTGTATTCGAGCTAGTAAAACAAATTTCAAGGTTTCAGAATTAAAAAAAAAAAAAAAAATATGCAGTTCAGGGGCGAGGAGCCTAAGGCCCTTAACAGCAGAGAAATATTATCTTGTAAACGATTTGTCGTTGTCTTGGGAATTTATTTGTAAGACCTTTAGGCAACTTTGGCTCAGGCCGAATGGATGATGATGGGAGAATTAGTGGAATAAAGAAAGTGGGAGGATACGGGAGAACCCCGAGAAAATACACGCATTCGATGTTTGTCCACCACAAAGCCCACATGGCACTAACCGGTATCGAACCGACGACCATGCACACGCAGCAGAGGCGAGTGTTCTAGGACTGTCACTGCGGCACACCCTTGTTTTGTCTTGTGTAGTCTGGGTAATAACTTTCGTGTATTTTGATCAGCATGGTGCAGTCTCCTACATTTTACTTTTGTTGGCATAAAATGCTGCAATATTTTACGAGACGAGACAAGACAGGAACATCTTTTCGAGACGAGACTTCAGGCTGTCTAGTCTCGTCTCATGGTAACACTATTACCAAGTTTCACCCATATTAGCAACAACGACAATACAGTTGTAGTCTGTCACAGTGATCTGAAACTGCTGAGCGTAGATGTTGCAACGTTGTATTGTTTAGTTCATGCTTGATCTTCACAACTCATACAGCTTCCGGGAGAGCAGAGGACAGTTTTGTAATAACGAAGAAAAACGAAGCTCTCCGATTGCGTGTGGAGATACTTCATTTGATATCGCTTCTCCGAAGATCACCCGCCATAAGCGTCTGGACAAATTATAGATGGAATTAGACAACAATGTTGTCTGACACATGAAAATCAAGGTCGTCTGAAGACTGTCCTTGTCTCGTATTTAGCTTCTCTAAGGAGAACTTCGTTTGGAAGGGATCCATCAGTTTCTTTCGAGGATCCAGGCTTGCTATGTAGGCCTATAGGAAACATACATAATTACGTCTAAATTAATTTTAATTTTACCTAGAAATGATAATTTCAGCGGGGGCAGGACCCCCTGGCCCCTCCCAGTGGCTACGTCCCTGTCTACAGGTATACATAATATTTAAGTATCTTCAGCACATTTCTCACATCATCTAATATTGTTATGTTTGTTTCTACTGGCTTTGACTCTGAAATATGCAAGATGTTTAGTATATAAATTATTCATCCTATATACATATGTAACATGCATTCCCCCCAAAAAAATCGTTGACATATGTATTTGCATATACAATGTAGAAAATGCATAATTATCCGAGCCCCATTCATCACTATTCGAATACTTTTTTCTGTACTTTTTCACGCAAAATTATAGCGTATGAGTAAGCAGTTTGCGTAGCCAAGAAAAGAAGCAAAAACTGGCGGAGGCAGGAATAGAACTCCGATCCACTCAGTGATAATCTGCTGCTGTAACCAATTAAGTTACTTTTTCTTCTATATTGAAAGAAAATG
>JAGDQP010072311.1:0-10526 GCA_022664845.1 Lepisma saccharinum | reverse complement strand
TATAAATACCACACTGGATATATTGTATAATTCAACACCAATTTAGACCTAAATAAGATGATTAAAAAAAAAGACAGCAACAAAGATTTCTACATTTTATTTGTAGGTCGGACTAGAATTTCCTATATTATTTTTATAGTAAGAAGTAAGTCGGTCAACGATTAGCGTTCAGTCGTTTTCGGTATAAGCTACTGGTGGTATAATTTCGAAATAACACCGCATTGCCAAGCAATAAATTAAATTTTTAGATGATGTGATCTTCCCTTTGTTACAACGTTGTTGATAGTGAAGACTTCTAAAAGATCTTTAAAAAAATACTGTGTTACATAACCAAAAAACGATAAAATAACTACTTGAAACTTGTTCTAAAAAATTAAAAAAATCGTTTAAAACTCGACAAAATGCAGTTTCTGAACATACACTGTGACTCCTTCCCCCACCCCATGTTTATAGAAGAAGCTTATCATGGTACACTTCATTGCATGTTCAAGAATCGATAACATTAAACTTCTTGCAAAATAAATATTAATTATACTAAATATTTCAAGACAATTGAGGATATTAGTTTATCTTCACTGCAAAAAACTGCGGGGCTGCAGCCCCCCCCTCCCCCGCCCCGGCGTAGAACGCCTCTGGTGATAACTATATACTTGACATCTATCCGCAATATGAGGATCACTGTTGTCATTATGAGCAATCTGGATCCATTTGGGAACAAACTTTGGTAAATCGCCTTGCTAACAGATGTCAGAACCCAAATAAATTGTAATCGTGTCTTTATTAATTTATAGGTTAGTTACCTCCTTCACAAAACCTCGTAATTTCCTGGAAATTAATTATCACGATTAAATTCTAGTTAATTATCCTTCAATTATGGTAATTATACTCTATTTAAATGTACTGAATGGTAATTAGAGCAATTAACATGTAATTAATTATAGTTAAGTATGCTAATTACACTGTACGAAGTAATGTGAAATTATTTCGCTCTGTAAAGGAAATAGTAATGCAAAAATGTCTGTTTTCTCATATTTTTTTCTTTAAAAGCTTAAAGTTTTAGAATGACTGTTTGGTCTAGTGGTTAAAGCTGTTGCTGTCCAGTGCGGAGGAAACGTGCTCGATACCTGGTGGAGGCTTTCAGATTTTTGTGTTGGTTTAGTGTTGTGGTGTTTACTAGGTGACACATTAACCTGTAAAAGAAATAAGCTATTATTAAAAGCTAAGAAGTAGCTGATTCAATAGCCAGAGCAGCGATTCATAGTCGTAAAAGTGTCTTGTACAGTTTTTTTCTACATTACCTTTTAATCATTCCTTCTACATGTTTCGTTTATTGTTTGGAACAGGGATTCTGACAGAATTTTCAATTTTGGGGGGCTAATGTCTCAATAAGCTTTCGATGATTTCAATGTAACTGCTACATTGTCCAAATAGCTTGTTGCTTTATTCTACCAACGAGGTAATGTGGGTTCAATCCCTGCTCTTGCCATTTTTTTCCCCTTTCTAGACTACCAAACTACTTACTGATATTACATTTAGTGAAGAAGTGTGCATAAAATTTTATTTGCAACAGGGTTTCTGTCGGGATTTTCAATTTGGATGGTGTAAAGTCAAAATTGGGAGGGTGTAAGTGGGAGTTTTGCGCGGTTTCTTTCGATTTTTCACAGCAAAATTTTAAAAGTTGGGAGAGGGGTGTTGTCGAGAATTTGGGTGTGACATCCCCCAGTCTGGCTGGATCACTGACCAGAAATTTCCTAACAATGATTCGATGTAAAAAGTATATTGTAGCCCGGACCAAAAGGCCGTACTTCAGTTGGTAGAGCATTGGTTTCGCATTCGGGGAGTCCTGGGTTCGATGCCCGCAACTGACTATCCCGTCACACCAGGCAAATATCGGGATAGTACGTTGAACTTAGGCCCTGGCCGACTTCAGTAACTTAAAGAGAATATGGTTTTCTTGAAGTTATCCCCCCCCCAAAAAAAAACTGTCCTCAAATGGATCTATCCGTTCCGAATTTATTTGGAGAAGACATTTTACGACTGGATACACATTTTTGGCGCTGACTGTACAAGTCTTTTTTTTTTTTTGCAGTGTACAAGAAATTAATTAGTAATTATGAAAGTTATGATGGTGATCGGTATACGGCAAAACGCTGCGTGAGCAAGAAGATATTCTATTTTTTGTTCTGTCTGCGAAATTGTATAATATAGTCACGCGTTAGTGTGTTTTTTTTTTTTTACTTTGTAGCTTTTTGATTCATTAATGCCTACAACGACCGCAGCAAGCCAAATTAAGCGTAGGAGTTATTAGCATATCAAGTTACACGTTGCTCGGATTTTCTAATAATAAATCATCTCTAAAATCGATATACAAATTAATTTACTTGGTTAACAAATACAGTATGATTCAAGGCTCGTGAAAGAGACCAATAATAAATTTTCTTAAATTGAGGAATTGCACAATGTAGCAACACCAAGCTTTCATACTATGCAGAATAAAAAAAATATGCGATTCGTATGTTCTGCTTGTTGCGTGACAATTTAAGTGAAAAAAAAAATCGACATAGTCTAAAAACTAGTGGTTTGGTTTTGAAAGTTGGAATTTTGAACATTTTCAGATTTCAAAAATCTGATTGGTCAGAAGGTGTTAGAAAATTAAAAAAAAAAAAGAAAAGAGAAAGAAAAATCAGGATGTTCGGATTTTCCCCATTAATTTTGATGCTATCAGATTTTTAAATTCTTTATTTCAGTATTTGCAAAAAGAGTAGATTTAATTGGAATTTTCTTTTCTCTAAATTATACTGTAAGAATTAAAAAAAAAAAAAACAGTTTTCAAATATTTATAATGATAATTTTGAATCTTAGAATCATATTTACTAACATTCTCAGTATACAACTTGATCAATGAGAATTTGGTTCAAGCAGAGAATCTGCTAGATCCCCCGCCATATGGTACCACCCCTGTAAATTCAAGCCTCCTAGCCTTAATTTTTTTTACAGTTAAAAATCTGTAGAAAGCCTGCAAAGTTCCCAAATTTTGACTTTACATACTCTCTCAAACTGGAAATTTTGGCAGACTCCCCGTGTTCAATTGATAAGCAACATTTCATTATTCAGACGAATAAATTTCTTAGAGAATTTTATTTTTAAGTGGATACAAATATTAAAATTTACAGCATATATCATTAGTGGGAAATAATTCGTGGTCAATATTCTAGGAAGGAAGTTCTCATCAAACCAAGGAAAAAGTTCCTTTTACAGAAATCCAAACATAATGCGTAGTTTAGGAGGCGCTCAAGATTTCGGCGTCATTCTCAGAAATGACGTTATATTTCGACACACAATGACATACGCGGTATCAGCTTACCAAATCACAATCAACGAAAAAAAAAAGGTTTAAGCATAGAAATTCCCTCTAAGCTACATTCACCAATCGCAGACGTAGCTTAACTTCGATTGTCATTTGCTAAACCGACACCGCTCACGTCATTATTTGTCGATATATGACGTCATTTATAACGATGCTGCGTTAACTTTGAGCGCCTGTAGCTCCTGAACTGCGCTGTGTTTTGAAATTTCTTTAAAAGAAACTTTTCTCTTGTTTGGATATGAATAATCACCTCCCGAAGTTTGTAGCATTATTTTTGGGACACACTGTACATATTTTAATTAAGAAGTTTATCAAAGATGCTGCTGAACTTTGTCTTCAGTGTTATCACCTTGCTTTACTAATGAGTCTAAAGTATCAGACAAGGCTGGTTAAAGTAATGATGAATGCTCGGACTTTTGAGTTTGCCGAACCGGATTAATATTTGTGCTGCGTCGTCTTCTTTTGATATTTGTGATTACAGTTTGCTTATGTCCACTTATTTATTATGTTTTTAAATGGGTTTATTCAGCTATTAACACTTTATTTTGTATTGTGAGTTCGGATATATTTTCTTCCGAACTTGGTTGCTTTTGTATTGTAATAAGTTTATAACTGAGCTTGAAGAAAGGTATTTAACACTTGTCTTTTGTTAAAAAATGATGTAAAATATATTAAGTATGTCGCCTAGTGAGATTTTGGGTCAGATGGATGTATGGAATGTAAGCTCATGGGACATTTCAAAGAACATTTGGATACATTTCTGTTCTATAGTTTAGATCGGGGGGTGGCCAACTTCTTTCGATAATGAAGGCAACATTATGGTCACAGGAGACAGAATAAACTCGGCATTTTCGCAAGGTAATAGTGGATACCGATTCACGCACTTTCAGCGCCATCTGTGAGCTCAGTACTACACTAACCTGTAGCATGTCAAAACGGGTAGAAACTTTTCACTTACCCAATATTTAATAACTATTTGTTAAATCATTTTACTACTGGGGAGAACAATGTAAAATACTTGATTGTAAATGTAAATTGTTAAAGTACATTTGATTACATGTTACAATTTAATATTCAACATATATATAGCCCCATGGTCACTGACTTGACTCACTCACTCACTGACTCATTCATCATCAAAGTTCACAGGCCAAACTACTGGAACTAGAAACACCAATTTTGGTATGAAGGTGTAGGACAATGAGTAGGCAAAGGTAAAAATACGACATTTTGAAAAAGTCGCCATCTTGGATCCAAAATGGCCACCAAACCCATTGTTGTATAATATACATAGCCTAAACGGTTGGGGCTAGCGAAGTGAAATTTGGTATGAAGGTACATAAACGTTACATATTGTATCCAAAGACGCTATCTTGAATCCAAAATGGCGGATCCTAAACATTGTTTCCATACCGTTTGAGCCAGAAATACGAAATTTGGCGTAAAGGTGCATTATGACGCGTAGTTTAGGAGAGTTTTACAACATTTTATAAACCTCGCCATTTTGGATTCAAAATAGCCGCCCCAAAACCCATTTTCCACACCGTTTGAGCCAGATAAATTACATTTTACATGAAGGTGTACCATCACAAGTAGTTCACGACAATATAAGAAAAAGTTCAAAAGTCGTCAACTTGGATCCAAAATGACCGCCCAAAAAACCTAATTTCCAAAGCATTGAAGCTAGAGAAACGAAATTTTGTATGGAGGTGTATGACCAAGAGTAGGTTGCAATAAATGGGACAAACCTCTCCTTTAGGGGCGCAGCCCCCACCCCCACCCCACGTGGGAGGGTGCAGATGGACACCATGGCGATGTAGTCCTGCAGGGAGATTTTGGTTAAGATAAAGGGGGCGCAGCCCCCACGGGGGTCTGGGGGCAGTGTGCCCTCAGCGAAGCAAAGCAACTCCATATTATATATAGCCCCATGGTCACTGACTGACTCACTCACTCACTGATCATCAAAATTCCCAGGGCAAACTACTGGAGCTAGAAACACCACATTTGGTATGAGGGTGTATGATCAAGAGTAGGTAAAGGAAAAAATCATTGTTCTATAGAATACACAGCCTAAACCGCTGGGGCTATTGAAATGAAATTTTGTTCGAAGGTATATCATCACTATTAGGTTACGAAATTATTTAAAAATGTTGAAAAAGTCTGCATCTTGAATCCCCAAAATTCCATTTTCCACACCGATGGGACTAGAGACACGAAATTTGGTATGAAGTTACATGATCACTATAGTAGGTTAAGAAACTATTACAAAATGTTGAAAAAGTTGCCATATTGTATCTAAACGGCCGCCGTACCCGTTGTATAAAATACATTGCCTAAACGGCTGTGGCTACTGAAATTTGGTACGAAGGTACATTATCACTAGTAGGTTACGAAGATGTTACGTAATGTATCCAAAGACGCCATCTTGTATCCAATATGGCGGACCCAAAAAAAAACATTTTCCGAGCCGTTTGAGGTAGAGATACGAAACTTGGCGTAAAGGTGTATTATCAAGAGTAGTTTACGAAATTATTACAATTTTTTGGAAAAGTCGCCATATTGGATTCAAAATGGTCGCCCAAAAATCCATTTTACACACCGTTCGAGCTAGAGAAATGAAATTTTATTTGAAGGTGTACCATCACGAGTAGATCACGACAATATAAGGAAATGTTCAAAAAGTTGCCATATTTAATCCAAAATGGCCCTCGCAAAACCCCTTTTTAAAAACCATTGAAGCTAGAGAAAAGAAATTTGGTATGAAGGTATATGACCAAGAGTATGTTACAATAAACTGGGCAAACCTCTCCTATGGGGATGCAAGCACCATGGAGTCTTGTTACGATAAGGGGGGCGCAGCCCCTACCACAAACACCCAAGTTGGGAGCGCAGCTACCACGGGAGTCTGGGTACAGCGTCCCCAGCGAAGCAAAGCGAGTAGAATATATACATAGTCACTGACTGAACAAAATTCCCAGGCCAAACTACTGAAGCTAGAAACACCAAATTTGGTATGAAGGTGTAAGATCATAAGTAGGTAAAGGAGAAAAATCCAACATTTTGAAAAAGTTGCCATCTTGGAACCAAAATGGTCGCCAAACAAATTGTTTTATAGAATACACAGCCTAAACGGCTGCAGCTAGGAACATCAAATTTGGTATGAAGGTACGTTACTAAAATATTACATAATGCATCCAAAGACTCCATCTTGGATCAAAAATGGCGGACCCAAAAATCCATTTTCCATGCCGTTTGAGCTAGAGATACAAAATTTGACATAAAGGTGTATTATCAAGATTAGTTTATGAAATGAAAAAGTCGCCATCTTGGATTCAAAGTGGCCGTCCCAAAACCCATTTTCAACACTGTTCTAGCTAGAGAAGTGACATTTTAAATGAAGGTGTATCATCACGAGTAGGTCACGACAGTATAAGAAAACTTTTAAAAAGTTGCCATTTTTAAAACAAAATGGCAGCCCCAAAACCCATTTTCCAAACAACTGAAGCTAGAGAAACGACATTTGGTATGAAGGTGTATGACCAAGAGTAGGTTACAGTAAATGGGGTAAACCTCAACTATGGGGGCGTAGCCTCCCCCCCCCCCCGGTGGTTGGAGGCAGATCAGTACCAAGGGGGAACTATCCCGGGTTACGATAAAGGGTGCGCAGGCCCCCTAAAAGCCCCTAAGTTGGGACCGCAACTCCCACGGGGCCTGGGAGCAGCGCCCCCAGCGAAGCATAGCTAGTAGCTTTTATATAGCGGTGGGTCTGGTGTTGGTCATGCCTGCTTTAGATTATAACATGAAGTGATTGCCACAGAAATTGAGGTCAGGACTGTATGTTGGCTATTCCACACCGCTTCCAGGGAACACTTGAGCATCTGTAGCTATGATGTGATCTTCGAATTTTTTTCTGAAGGTGTTCGTAGTACGGTGAGGTCGTGCACCATCCTGTATAAATTAATTATTATGCATAATTTGACGGCGATGTGCTTTCGGTGCAAAAGATTCTCCAGTAATTGCTGGTAACTCCTCTCAATAACAATGGGTATAATTAATGATGTTTCTCCTTGAATATCTACTACTTGTAAAATGACTAATTCACCCTTGTACATGGTCAAAAAACAAACTTAATCAATAAAGCTTCTGATATCCACACAACGACTTCACTTTGGCATACTGAATGATCCTGTCTTCATCCGACGCACACCTATCCGCGTGTTGGTCTGGTAGCGTTGCGTACAACTAGTTCCGGAACGTTTTTTGATAGTACCTCGTATATACATGTATATAATTATTGATTGAATGATAATTGGTTCCTGGATCTGGTCGTTTGGGATAGAAAATAATAATTTTTTTAAAAAAGTTATTAATACTTTGCATGTGAAAATTTATAGAGATTGTTTGGCTATTTAAATAGAGATAGATTTAACCTGACATAGGTTCCTCAGTTGGTACACGATGGCACTGGTGTCTAATTAATTGCACGAGAGGTAGTCCAGTCTAAGGAACAGTTACTTCGTCCAAAGTAAATGCTAATTGCTTTAAAAGAAGTAAGTCGTTTGTCTTAGAAACGAAACCATTATGTTATTAATTTTGTCGTAAGGTTTTTTTTTTTTCAATATAATAATCTCTTGCAACTAAATTAATGGAAATATAGTATGGTTAAGTTAAGCCAATTCTTTCTAAACAGAAATCCATTAGTATTCATCGCTTAACTGTGGAAAGAAATCCATTAATCAATCCCTTTCGTCTGATACGGAAAGAACATGTTTATTGTAAACTACAGTTACGGAAATACAAAATTTTCTGAATTCTGAATATTTTGTTTATATCATCAATTCCTTTCTTCCCGTTTGTTGAATTTGATATCTCCTCGTTTCTTCTCTGTGTTTTGTCGGGGGAATTGCATTTCATTTCAATATCCTCACGTCCTTGGCTCCCCGGAAGTGGTAACGTCATAGCACTCGTGTTGTTACGTCATTGCCTGCAATTTTGTCTTTTGTGCGGACTTTCATCTCCCTTCCTTGCTTCCTTCCTTCCTTCCCGCTCTGAAACCTTCGGTTTTAGTCAATTTCCCTGTTCCCCCACCCCACCCCCGATTGTTTCCCCTTCCCTACGAGTGTATGCGACCTGTTTAGCTTGTAGCTAGAAACCTCGTATCCGGAAGGGTTGAATCGACACGCAGAAATGTGTTTGTCAGGTTATGTTTGTGGATATACATGCGTTTGTTCAGGATTTAGTGTGTCCTTCATGATTTTTCTGGTTAGATTTTTTTTTTTTTTAAAAAAAAGGCCTCTCTTCTCCGCGCACGGTGGAATCGTTTGAACTGCTTCTATCTTCTCCATTGTTGCCAACTTGTTAAACAAAAATTAAGGTACATTCTGAAGAGAAATAAAAAATGTCATGAAGTTTTTCCTAATTTATAAGTTCTAAAGCAATTTATCTACAAACTTTTCAGAAAGTTTCCAAAACTAACGGTAGGTGGCTCTGCTGAGTTCCAACGTGCTGCTCTCTGGTGCCAAAAAAAGGAATTTGTTTCAAATCGCTTCTTTTTATTGAACGAGAAAAGAGCTTTTAATCATTTTACGTGGCTCTTCTAATGGTTAAGTTTAAAATCTTAAAAAGGAGAAAATAAGTTTTTGGAATACACTATGGATCGTAAAGCATTATTATTGTTGTTATTAATAATAATAATATGATGATGATGAGGAGGAGAAAGAACTTACTGAGAGTTTGAGTAAGTATTCGTTTCCTCTGTGGGGCCAATTCTTGACCATTTCAGGAATATTTTCTGTCAAATTTCTGTGAAAAGAACAAAGTTCACGAAAAATCGCTTACGAAGAAATTTGCTAAATCTAATGATTTTCGCAATTTGGCAATACCAACGTAATATTATATAAATTAACATAAAAATATCTATATTTTATCACTTACATTGATGATGTCTCATATTGAAACATTTAGAACTTACAACATTTCTGCTTCGGCTATTTTTATGCAACCGAGTGTACAGCTAGATATCGGCATTTGGTGCAGGAAGATGAGGTGGTAATGACTGAGCTGCAATATTTTTACGAAAACAACCGTTTTGTTTCTTTCCACTTAGCATGTGGTTTCAAATAAACCAGAGTTTCCCTTCTTGCAGATATTTAGACAAGAATGTTGTCTGTTTTAAGAATTTTGAAGCGGTCTTCCGTCTACTTTTCCCAGATGTTGTGTGTTATGAAACCTTTAACATTACATTTGGTGAATATCGTACACGAACTATGGAGGATCTTGATGTTGGGTGTTTCGCCCTGAGACAGGTTTGAATGTTATTTATGGCGTTTAGGCATCTCAGGCTGAGGTAGGGTGGGGAACAGGATGTTGGAAGGTTGGTCGGCCAGAGGTTAGATAGTAGATATCATCCCGGTATTTGCCTGAAATGACTGAGGAAATATCATGGGAAAATCCACATTGAGGATGGAAGCCAGAGACACTTAAGATTCGAAAGTCCCTGGGTAAGGATTTTCATCGAATGAAGATGACGTCTCCAGGAACGGGACTCCCCAATTTGAAGTAGACTCTGAACTACTGTCCGTATCGAAGCCGAGACCCCCTTAATTACGAGGCAGCGAGTGTTAAACGTTACCAGCCAGGAACAGGAGTCTTAATTATCATACAATTTAGTAATTATCGTACAAGGTTGCAACACTGTCCATCCATTCGCATCATCCGAAAGGACGTCCTTCTCATTCTCTCATCCCCCCTTCCTCTTCTCTGTTCCATCGTTGTTCACGTCTTTCGTGTGCCCTCGTCCCCTGAACGAACGCAACCAGCATAGCGCGCACACACCAGCACCTGCGCACGATGGAACTCAATGTATACTCTCTCCTACTCTTGTTTTCTTCTTTCTCTTACTTTTTTTTCGCTCTCTCTCTTTATTATCTCTCTCTCTCTCTCCTCTCTTGTACTGAATACGTGTATTTTGTCTGTTCGTGAAACGATTGAAATACTGTTGAAGTTTTGCCTCGCTCTTCTGTGTTTGGATTGGTTGTCTTTTAAAGCTCATCGCCACAGTTATGGATAGTTTACATAATCCATACAGATGACATAACGTGGTTCACAGAGGCGAGGCTAGTTTTCAAAATTGATACGTGTGTCATATGCTGTACTAAAT
>JAGDQP010072310.1:494-10527 GCA_022664845.1 Lepisma saccharinum | reverse complement strand
AGTTTATGCTATGGGTTTAATTTAGTGGAGGTGTAAATGCAATGTTGGAGAGGAGGTTAAATAGAGTTTTGGTGTGTTTCTATTGATTTTTTACTGTAAATAGTTTAAAGTTGGGGGTTGGGTACCCGAACATTTAGTACCCCGCTTACATTAGGAAGGTTGGCATAATCTTTGTTAAGATTGTTTTTCTGTATTTTGGCCCTGCTGTAAAGATTATGGTGGAAAGAGGAGGCAACTCAACGTTCATAAATGTAAAAATATGTAGCCCGGGAAGTACACGATTTTTGCACCAATTTTGTTCACATGCGAGTTATCTCTTGATCATATATTTGTGAAAGAGTATTTCAACATCAAGCTCTGATTGGTCAAAATAACCCTATTTTCCTAACAAGCAAATATAGTGATGGGACAGGAAAACATTGCAATTTTTTTCTTTCATCGTGGTTAGAAGTTCCAAATATGTTCACATGCAGATTTTAGCTACACTAACACAATAACTTTAGGAGATATCGCGCGAAGGGTGGCCGATCAGTCTGCAGAGGTAGGGCATCGGCTCGGAGGTCCCGGGTTTGAATCCCGGGTATGACAGGGGCATGGATATGAATTTTAAGAGCTAATGGTGAATTGTGACGACCGAAGTCCGAAGATACTAGACTGGCTCATACATAAATAAAGTTTACCTAAGTTTTTTTTAGATATTGATGATATAATAGTCAAAAATCCTTTTTTTTTAGAGTAAAGAAAAAGGGTGCACATACTTTTTTTGTAACATCCAGAAAGAAATGGAAAGCAAATAGTTAGTAATGGGTACTGGGTGGAAGGAGATACCTTTTGGTGAGTATGGTACTGGGTGGAAGGAGATACCTTTTGGTGACTATGTTCTTTACGGTCGACATATTGAAGTCCGCCATTTTGAATCCTGTTTGGTTTCCTTAAATGGGAAGCGGGTCATGTAATATGTCACTCTGGGCTAGAAGTTTACAGGAAATAGTTTCTGAAGTCAGTTAAGCCGTAAAAGTATTATTGTGATATATAATGGTGTGTGACATTCGTATGGACTCCTAATGCAGTAGTCCTTAAAACAGCCATTCTGTTTTAAAATAATGAAAGAAATGCAAACTAATTGCATACAAATGCATATCGATATGGCAATATAATGCGAAACAATTTTTATTCATTTAGGTTTTAATTCCTCCATTATTCGAAAGCAAAATGGGTGTTTTCATGCTTTTGCGTCAGTAGCCCTTAGGAATGTCACACATGATTATACGTCACAATAATACATTTACGGCTAAACTGATTTCAGAAACGTAT
Source organism: Lepisma saccharinum (assembly GCA_022664845.1). NCBI lineage: Eukaryota > Metazoa > Arthropoda > Insecta > Zygentoma > Lepismatidae > Lepisma > Lepisma saccharinum. The sequence goes on along the minus strand of JAGDQP010072310.1, from coordinate 9,213 downwards.
CTCCCCTAAACTTCTAGCTGAGAATGATATATATAAGTACTCTTCCGATTTAAGATAACCAATCGAGATTCAATATGGCGGCCATGAAAATCATAACCTCCAACATGTAGCGCCTTTCAATTAGTATCCATTATTATGTATTTGCTTTCCACTTCCTTCAGCATTTTACAAATATACGGCACAGATACCAAATAAAACTGCAACAACCGTGCAGCAAACTTGCAGCAGATTTGCATTTTAAATCTGCTAGATTGATGCAAGTTGAATTCGAACTTCCAAGTTTGCGCAACTCAAACGTGCAGTGAAACTGCCTATCTGTTTGCATACCAAGCCATATGCATGTAAGTGTTTCTTTCGCGCTGCAAATCTGCTTCAAATGTGTGTTTGCACCAGGTGGTTAGAATTAAAGTTCCGTTATTCACGGCGATCCAGCGCGGGCTGTAAGCAACGTATTACATTGAAATTCGGTAAATATGCTAATGCGACCATGCCAAAGCGACTTATGCTGGACAAACTAGTAGTTTCAATTTTCGCCACCAGGGAAAATGTGGCGCTGTATAGGTCGTAACACACGCGAACTCACACTTCGTATGTACTATCGCGTGAGGAGCAGAACGGCTACTGATAAGAGAGCCCGTGCACTGTTAGTAAAGTTGGTATATCAGAAAAGGAGCAATTACAGTGTAGCATTAAACGAACTCTCGGCGTCTGAAAGGAATTAGAAGAGGACCGATGTCAAGAAATGGCTTAAAGAAGACGGTACTGAAATTCAACAGAATGAGTGTTTTGAGTGTGGCTCCAGGAAGAGGAAGACGACCCATTCCAACGGAGGTTGTTGTGGATGTTGTGGACCACGAAGCACGTTCTCCATATTCCGCTACCAATGCTCGGGCAGTGTCACGCGAATTGGCCATGCCATGGTCAACAGTGAGGAAAGTTCTTAGGGCCATGTTACACTGATATCCTTACAACATTCACACTGTACAGAAACTGAAATCCCAAGATCCCAGTATCACCTTGCATTTGCCCTTCGGTTTTTGGCAGGGATGGAAGTGGATGACATGTGGCCGAGGGTTATCCTGTGGACTGATGAGGCGCATTTTACACTAGAGGGTGCAGTGAACGCACACAACTGTCGGGTATGGGGCTCGAATAATCCGCATGTCGTGCAGGAACAGCCATTACACTCGGCCCACGTGACTGTGTGGTGTGGATTCACAGGAACGTTCATTATTGTCCCGTTTTTCTTCGAAGATATGTCACCCCAAGGATCTGTCACCTGTACCGTGACATTGGCACGTTATATGGACTTTTAGTGCGACATGTGATTCCTGCGTTACAGGAACGAAACTGTTTGGATACTACTGTGTTCATGCAAGACGGGGCAACACCACACATTGGTCGCCACGTGAAAGACCTGCTTCGTGAAAAATTCACTGCGGATCGCATCATATCCCGAGGTTTTCCAGGCGAGTAGCCAGCAAATTCTCCTGATCTAAATCTGTGTGACTTCTGACTGTGGGATATCTGAAAACACTGGTCTTCCAGGGAAATGTCCAGTCGCTGGCTGATCTTAAGGACAGCATAAGGCGACATGTGGCAACAATTCCTCCGGAAAATCTGCGAGCAACTGTTGCGAACGCCATTGTGCGGATGCACATGTCGTCGATGTTTCTGATGTACATATGGAGTATGCTTTTTACATTGTTCAATGTAACAGCAAATGTTAATAAAATTATTCCCATTGCACCATTCCTTACCATTCAATGACAATCAAGTGTCACTTTATGTTACCCTCACATTGTTCCTAAAGTGTTTTCCTTGCCACCATTTCTTACCATCATATACCCTTCACCTTGTTTGCATTACATTTATCTCACATGTTTGACCTCCTCGCCCTAGATAATCATCTTATCCATATATCCAGTACCATTTCCACGTGCTTCTTACCTGTAAAGCATCACATTTTCCCCTGGTGGCGGAAATTGGAACTAATATTTTTTTCCAGCGTAACTCGTCTCATTCGCATATGTATCAAATTTCACTGTAATAAGTTGATTACAGGCCGCGCTGCAGCGCCGTGAAAAGCGGCACTTTAATTGTAACCACATTGCATTACGCCTGCTGCAAGTGTGTGTTAGTTTGTATAGCAAGCCTTTTGCGAGGGTTTCACTTGCGGGCAAGTTTTCTGCAAGTAAAATATAGCAAGTGAAAATCAAGTTTACGTCATATAGAATTTACTTTATTTAACAACCTGCTGCAAATGTGCAATGCACGGGAAGTCTAGCAAGACAAAATCAAGTAGAGTGAAGACTTGCAACAAATCAACAAGTTATCTGGGAAGTATTTCTGAACTTTTTCTTCACTTTTCAGAAACAAGAGTCTAACTATTATACCTCTATATCTCCCAATTTCGGTCGGGTTGCCAAAATTAGCATCTAGACGTATTTTATCATTCTATACATGATGTATTATAAACATTTAGAACATTTTCCTGTCCCATCAGTATGTTTGCTCTAAAATTTGATTACTTCTCAAGCTACATAAAATGTAACAAGAAAATCGGCGAAAGGATTTATATTTATGTATGGAATAACTTATACATATACTATAACTTTACTATAACTTTACTTTCAATATATTTTTGAAACAATATAATACAACATAAAATTAATTGTAAGTCTATACAGATATATTTATTAAAATTAAATATTAAGGAAATATTCACTTCGTAACGTACAGCACAGTTTTCACTGCCATTTATTATCCGAAACCAGTTTTAGGTTATTCAAAATAGTACTGTTATATGAAATTTTGATTTACTCATCACAAATCTAGACTCAATAACACTGCTTGCTTATTCAAACCTAAACGATATCAATTAAGCAGTTCACGAAAAATAGAAATTACTTATTTATAAAGGTAAATGTGTTTACAGTTGTATCTTCTGGTTATAAGTTAGCTCCAATCAGAAACAAATGCTACTCCTCTAATTGACACTGATTGCAAATTAATGCAGTGGATTTCTGTGAATCAATTTCACGTCCTCTATTATAGGCGAGGTGAAAGATAGACGATATACTATAGATATTTATTGAAGGTATTCGATAGCATATAAATGGTGGCTGAAAGCAATCACATTATTCTCGCAAGTTATTGTCACTAGTCTTCTTGTCTGTAGATGTCAGATGATGGAATAACACTTACAACGTTCTTCATTCTTTTACACAACCCACAAGATCGTCTCCTTCAGATCTATTCATTTCATTTGTTTTAAAGATGTTGCATGTCTTTCTTCATCGTTTATTTGTTACCTTTCCATTTTCCTACCAGCTTATTTTTCTTATCTCACTCCACACTGTCTTCTGTAATTATGCAATCAAGATAAGAAATAATGTTATTTTAATAAAATCACTTCATACCAAAAATTCCGTTCTCCGAAAGAAATTTGCCAGAAAAGTGTAGGTAAATGCCTACTAATTTAAATATTTGAAAACCACTTACTTGTTTTGCTGAAATTTTAGAAGCGATTTACAAAAAAAAAAAAAAAAAAAAAGTTACAGAAAAAAAACTGAAAGTTAAGGTGGACTTCTACTCGTGTTTTCTTGTTTGTCTAGTTCAGGGATCCTCAACCTGAACATAACTGTGTTTCGTTGTCAGCACAGGAGTTAAAGGAAATGATAATAGCCGCATTGAATAGTGCAGAAAACCTCAAGTTAAGTACCCATCCATATACTAAATATAATGTTTCAGTGCGTGTGTAGGTTTCAGGCAGATAGTTATTGCGAAGTACTTACAAAGCAGGGAGGCAACTTACAACTGAGGTGCTGTCGTTCCAAGGAAGAGTTCAATTAAGTGAATGAATTGAAGAAAAAAATAAGAATGATTTGGTTTTAAGTAATGTCGCTAATGATCGTGACAATGTTGACAATATGATTTTGGATTGATTTTTTTTATGCACTGGACTTGTACATTTAGGCAGCAATGGCTCAGTCAGGAATAAGATAAGAGGAAAACTGCGTGAATGAGTTGCATAGGGCCTAATTTTAAGATACTATGCCGACATTGGCCTAGTGTGACCAAGGAGAAATTATGTAGAAGTTCAGTCAAGATATTCGGCTACTGATTATGAACCAAGTAACTCCCTAAAATAAAGCCAACGCTCTACGACCGAAAAGATGAAATTATAGGAATTTTATCTAGGTGTGTGAGAGATATTCGCACACTCAATTTCTATGGTTGTGTCATGAGTTCCATTAATGCTGGAGTCCATTGAATGGAGTGGTTTGGACCCACTTTATTAAGAACACTAGATCCCGTTTTTCGATGCTCTAAACCTAATTTAGAACGTTAATGACAATTCAGTCATTCATTCATGATACTCATATGCTGACTACCTGCAATACTAAAATATAATATTTTATTACTACAACAAACATTAGCTATCTTTGTAGTGAATTTACTTAAAAGTGCTAATAGTTTCCATTAGGTCAAACAGGAGTTCATACTTCACTTTAGAATCAATCTTTTCCTTATGTCTCTGTTTTTACATCGCTTATTTATACTCGTGTTCTAAGCAAGGAGCGCACATGGAAGACATTTAATTAACTAACTCTTTAGTATTTCTCATTCGCTTGAGCTCCAAAATATAATTGAAATTTTTACAAAATATTACTATATTCATTAAGGCGCAAGTCTTTTTTTTATTCAAGATGATTCAATAAAATTGGAAGTTTCCAACATCATCAAGATCAATGTTTCATAATTTAGAACTTTGGAGAAGTGCCCCTTTTGTATCCAACTTCTCTTTCATTTTTCAAGATCTAAAAAGGACGACCATGACCGCCTGCAATCTCCACGCTTTGTGGGAAGAACATTGACCTCATATTGATGGCCTCCAAGAAGTTCTTACATGTAGTTTTGTTGAAGATGACCGGCTCCTTTCATGTGTACCCACAATACACTTCCGATTGCCAATATCCAGAGACAATTATTTGGTGGGGCTTTTTACAGGCTTTCTAGTACGTATGTCTTGAAAATCCTCTAACGATGCTGGTGAGAAACATCTTCAAGATGATTTTACAAGACACGTTGTGGGATCCGTTCTTTCCTTAATAATTTAATGTATGTGAAAGCTATTAAATTTACGTAATAATTCGTAAGTTTTCAACGGAGATGTGTGAACCTGTGTCAACCACAATTAAAAAAAATAGGTAACATTAAATTTTGATCAGCTTGCTCAAAAAAGTAAATAATCTGTTTAGAATATATTTATTTCTACTTTAATATTACATTTGTAAATTACACAAGTATGAACTCGTATGAATGAATGAACCCGTAGTAACCGGTTGAAGCTTCGTTCCTGATTCTTAATATTAAGTTCTCCAAACGTCACTGAGAAAACATTGGTGCTTACTGGACACAAATATGATAACGGGTTTTAAAACCCTAATATACTACTGCAACTTTTATTTTTTTAACTGTAAATCATTCTGGGATCATAAAATATAGCTCACAAATATTCAAATGAATCTAAATCAGTAATGTGGGGTAAAATCCAACTTTGTTATAGATGTTAAAATGTGTTACTGAAATTGAGTAACATATAACGAATGCATTTGATATATGGCGAATGGGTAATAAGTCTATTTCGAAACGTAAAGAACTATTATACATTTTGCTTATGTTCACAGATTTCTACCTTTGAAAGATCCTCTTTTTCTGTCATTGATTCCAAACTCAGTCATAAAAAAGCTAAGTTAATGAAAAGGAATATTAAATAATTTCTATGTATTGTTGAGCAACTGAACAAAGGTTATTGAATCACTTCCATTCTACCAACTTTTGCAGTTCATTTACATAATTCCTTTCTCAATTATTAGCATTTGGAACTACATAGCTATTGTATTCATGAAATTTTCTATGAAGTTTTGTCAAGGCAACTTAATCGTAATGAAAAGTGTAGGTGACCTTACAAAAAGTACCTAATGATTTGTACTTAAATGTCACCAATTTAACAATTATTAGATGGATGTCATATGAACAGAAGTTAAGACAGAGAAAAACATTCTGAAGGGCAAAAATAAACAATTATTACTAATCTATTAAAATGTTGATAATCATGCAGACTACATTAGGCAAAAGCCACAAATATGTTTATATTTTTTTTCTGTAGGGTAGAAACGATGCAATGCACTAAAGTGTGAATAGTTAGTTCAACCTATATTCTTTAAACTGAGAAAAGTTTTGAAATGAATTGGCGCTCTTTCTTTTATATACCGCTGTATAAATAAATCAATAAGTTAAGGTCACTGAATCGAAATATGAAATTAGGTTCTTATCAATTTGGATTATTAAAGAAACACGGCTCTGTTTCACAGAGACAGAAGTGGAGAAAGTTCAATTAAAATAGAGCAATGTTGTTGAGCGGGGAATCCGTTAAACGTAATTGGATGTAATGACAAATATTTAACTGATATTAAATCGGCAGTAGATAGTAGCAGTTTTCCTTTACGTCAAATGTATAACACCCAGAGGATACTTCGATGTGAATCCCTTCTTCCAATTTTATTCCGAAAAGGAAAAAAATGAAAAAAAAGTTATCTATTCAACATTTAAAATAAAAACAGTTTAATAATTCTAAAAAAAATCACAAGATATAGTCTACATATTTAAGTTCAATATAAGAATTCTATTTACCTTTAATTGAACTCACATTCAGGTAGAGACTGTATTTCACTTTTCAGAAAGTCAATGTAGAAAATCAGTAGACTCGAAATTTCAATTTTGAAGAAAAAAGGCAAAGAGAAATGAATTACTTATTCAACATTTAAAATACAAAAACAGTTCAATAATTCTAAACAAATCACTGCTGAAATTAATAATTGATCCTGAATTTAAACCTTAAATGCCTAAGGGTCAAATACAATTTTGTTCGAAAGACTGCTAGTAAGAAAGGCATGCGGTGAAAGCCTCATCATCATCAAAAAGATTAATCGATCAAATCCATTAATTAAACTTTAGCCTGAACCTTTGATGTTTACAGGTCATAAATAAAACGTCAATGAAAAGGCTAGTACTGCAGAGAAACATTTCTTGTAAGAGCTTTATTATAGATGTTTTATCATAAGATAAAATAAAATGTCATAGTACGCTCTAGCGCGCCATTCTGAACCACCTATCCTGACACAAAGATACCTGAAAGCCACACAAGTAAAATAATTTCCAAAATAATGTCCGCTATGTCAGTCTCAGTAGAAGATGCCTAAAGGACATAATATAAATATTTAGGATAGAGTCTCCATATCCTATTAAATGCATACAATATATGTTTCAATTTCCTACTCACCTAAATTGAAAAAACGGAAAGTGAGCTTAAAATATCAACACGTCTTTCAATTGCCTACTCACTCACTCAAAACTCAATTAACAGAAAGCGAGCTTAAAAGATCACGTGTTTCACTTAGCTACTCAGCCAAATCGCAAGCAAGGGAAGTGAGTTTGAAAATCACTTAACTAGTATTTTATGAACTACTACATTGATCACTCAATCAAACAAGTAAAACAGACTTTAATTTTAAATAAGCCAGTCTAGTAACTTTCGGTTTCGGCCCCTCACTATTCGCCTTGATCTGTTAACATTCATACCCATGTCATTTTCAGCACTCGAGCTCGAGATATTTAAGCTAATGACCTAACGCCACAGACCGCTCAGTCTGGCAACGAAATACGTATTTCAATGACTACTCGCCCTAATCGCAGAAAAAGCAACACACTCAATCAAACACGTGTTTCAATGACTACTCACACTAATCGGAGGAAAAGTAAGCAACGAAAGCAAGGTTAATATATATTATCTACTGTTTTATTAACTAGTGCGTAGATCACTCAATCCAACAAGTAAAAACTGTATTTTATGTTGACCAGTCCAGTAACTTTAGGCTTCGACCCCCTCACTATTCGCCTTGATCTGTTCAAATCCACACCCAAGTCTCTGTCAGCACTCGAGCTCGGGACTTTTAAGCTAATGGACTAGCTTCACAGACCGCTCAGCCTGGCAACAAAATACGAATTTCAAATGGCTATTTAGTCTAATCGCAGAAAGAGCAATCACTCAATCAAACACGTGTTTCAAATGTCTACTCACCCAAATTGGAGTAAAAGTAAACAATGAGAGCAAGGTTAAAAATATATTATCTACTATTTTATTAACTAGTACATAGTCCTATCCTAAGTCAAAGATATCTAAAGGCCATAAAATAAAACTATGTTAAATAGTATGTTTCTTCTTCACTTTTCCAGATTGCTAAAAGTTCTTTAAAAAAAATAAAATGTAAAACTTCTTCCTACATTTTGTCAAGTTCTATCATGAATCAATGATTACAGACAAAGACTAACTAATATATGTCCCAGAAGAATATTCACTTACACAATAGTGCACCAAGTTAACTAAGATATACTCGATTTGAGAACCTACCTAAGAATGCATATTCTATCATTTAGCTTCACCTTATATAGTGTGAAATTCAAGCTTAATCAATAAACTCATTTTTTATCAATGACCGTTAGACCTGAAGGCCACACCCCTAAATACGTCCCTGATGCTCACCACTACAAACAAGCATCAAATATATTGGCAATCTAATAAATATTACTATGTTTTCCTTAAAAAGTATATCTACGAGTCAAAAGTGTTCGCCAAGAGCGTTATTTCTAGTAT
>JAGDQP010072309.1:0-10527 GCA_022664845.1 Lepisma saccharinum | reverse complement strand
TGAGCATTTTTCATTACGTGTTTCTACACTTGTGAATCACCCTCTTTCATGCGTTGTGCTCTACCTACACTGCATATGTCTTCCTAGACCATGTGGCTACAAATTTACTCCTCTTAATATTCAGAACGTCACTGTTGGCCATCATCCGTATCTGGTGATTATGCAACCATTCAACGGGCATGAAAGTGTCCATCATTTTGAATTTGTTTAAGATATCGACTTAATACAAAGGAATATTGTTACGAGGTGGGAACCCTATCCATTCATATCCATGTAGACCAATATTGCATTGGCAGATTGTCCGGGAATCCCTACGTTCCTTTGTGTAATCACTTGTGCGTGCATTGTAGGTTTCTGAAGCATGCATATTTCAATAGAGCAGGTATGACTTCTTATGTTAATTTTTTACCCGCGCTCTGTACCTTGTATAGTTTCCGAAATATTGGCGTCTGAAATTTATTTTCCTACGCTTTCGGCACCTTGTAGGTCCGAACTATGTCCGATCGCCGAAAGTTCAAGAGTTTTTTCTTTCTTGTCTCAGTGTCAGGAATCGCCTCCAAAGAGTTTTAACAGTTATTTTGCAACACCCGATATATATATTCAACACAATGTGGTTTCCCATCCCCAGTACCACTTTCTGTGTGTTAAGTAATCAAAACACACTGTTCTGATTTCGGTAATGAGATGAAAAAAGGTTGCAACTGCAGCTGGACTGGAACGTGTGTTTCTCAGTTAGAAGTCAAGCGTCTTACCGACTTTTTTATTTAATATGTTTATTGCTGACTATAGGACCTACTTATACATAAATTCTATTGCATTAAGTATCAAAATGAACCTTTTTTCTGCCTGATTAGCTTCTTCAATAACATCTGGTCTTTTGAAAGGAAAGAAATTAATGAGAAACATAGCGAAACATAGGTAGGAGGAACATAGCGGAATTCAGGGCTGCAAATAATTTGTTCTGGGTCGAAAGTTTTGCCGTCGTTGTTCAAATACGAGCCAGAACATTAAATAAATAATTACACACTACACTACTATATTCCCACTGCATTAAACTGTGTGAGAGAATATCTCCACGATCACACTCATTACATTGGTTGTTTGGCCGTATGGAAATATCAAATATATTTTGGGTTTTTAAAATATTATAGGTTAATTGACATCTAATATCATGTAATTTTGGATAATTTTTAATTGTTTAATATTTGTCCATGTCATCGGCAAATTCCAATGTGAGTCTTCATTTGGCATTTCATTTCCGACACTATACACGGAAGCAAACAATTGTTCATAAAGTTGTTTAAAGCTAGCATTTTGGAGGTTCATTGTGTCAATTAAACTGTACGAAATTTGTAGAAGGGATTCAAATGGATATTTAACATATTTGTGCCATTGATTTACGCTTGATGGCCTCGTCAAGTCAAATTTATTCATTTGGCATTAAAAAATACCAAACTAATATAGCCCTCATATTATTTTACCTATTAAAAATAAATAACCTTAAATTATATAGTAATAATATCCCTAACCTTCAAAGTAATCTGAATGGCACAGAAACCTCCTCGGTGTAAACGAATAGCTAAACTAACAAGCTCAACTTTGATCATTCTAAGCGCATTTTCCAATACACCTACTATGTTACGACTTATCTCACATAAAAAATAGGAGCGACGGGCGTTGTGTGCATATTTTAGAGCCTAACTCAATAAAATAATATAATTCAAAATTACATTGAAATAAACCTTCATTTCGTATTTCAACAAAAATTCGTTATAATCAAATTATTGTAACCCATCTAAACTTATTAATCAGCTGCACCTTGACCTGATTTCTTATTCAATTAAAATAATGAAAATCACCTTGGAATTTTTCCAATGACGGCGGTATACAATAACAAGTAAGATTACAGCGTGGACTATCGATCACGGGACAGGTTCCTCTGAATAGACTAAAATACCGCCAAACTCTTTGGGTTTCAAATACATAACTACTACTACCCCAACCACAATATTAACTTTACAATGTCTATAATAGGGTATCTAATCCTAGTTTATATCAACATTTTCATAGCCTCAACAAAATAGAACATGAACAAATATGATAAATTTCACCCATAAAATAACTATATTAATTCTAACTAAACCAACATTAACTACAACAATCACTAAATCTTTCCTTTAGCTCCCCCCGTCTAACTGCGGCGGCTGGCACGAATTTTACCGGAACTCACAAACAACTATAAATATCTATTTCAAACTCACATTAAATAAATAAAATCAAGCACTGCCAAACCTCATATACCTTAATCTTCAAAATTAAAATATTATTTTCACTCCTAACTCCAAACAATACATGTACAAAAATCATAAAAAAGAAAAATAAACCAGAATAAACCTTCCCCTACAAGTTATAAAGTTATGTTTACTAAAATAACAAAGGCCATTTATTAAAAACAACAAAAATTAGAATAATATAACCGGCGTATTCACGCGACGACAGCTCACATGCGCTCCGCGCACATACATATTTTAGGATACAATTTTTTTTATTTTTTGTATCCTAAAATATATATTTAAAACCTCCAGAAGCATATGCTGTAAACACTAGCAAATAATGGAAACTTATGTACATTATTTATTTGTATAGCCGGTATTATAGATATTAATTAAGATATAATATATTCTGTAACCGTTATTATACTTTTTACAACTTCATCCAATTTACACTACATAAAACCAAAATCTTCACTAATTATTTTAGTTATATAAATTTTTATTTTTTCTAAAAATAAATAAAAAATGAAATGCCTGATTTAAAGGGCTATCATGATAGGATAGATAATGTATACAAATATACTTTCATTACAACGCTAGTTTATGTCCGAAAGAATTAAACTTTTTCCCCTAACACCAAAAATTGACATGCACCTTACATTAAAGCATAAAAGAAAGATAAGCTAACAAAGCTAATGGGCTGATATCCCGTCAATGAAGGTTCTAAACTACCCCTTCTCTCTCTAATGCTCACCAATCCTAAAATATTAATGTTTATATTAACATTAATTGTAGGATCACTAGTCTCCGTATCATCAACCTTCTGGTACGGAGCTTGAATAGGATTAGAAATTAACCTTCTATCCTTCATTCCCCTAACCTCAAAAACCAATAATCAACGAATAACTGAATCCGCACTAAAATATTTTCTAGTGCAAGCCCTAGCTTCAATAATCCTTCTCTCGGCTATCGTAATATTATTGCACCATAATATCCAATTAATAAATATCAGCAACTTAGCTATAATAACTTCCCTATCCCTCAAGCTAGGAGCTGCATCCCTTCACTTTTGACTAGTTGAAGTTATAGAAGGAATAAATTGGATAAATTGTCTCCTATTAATAAGATGACAAAAAATAGCCCCCCTTACCCTAATATCTTACACAACAAGAATACCAAATATAATACTCTTATTCATCATCTCATCAGTGACAATTGGAGCTATCGGGGGACTTAACCGAACCTCACTACGAAAAATTATAGCCTTTTCTTCAATTGCCCACATAGGCTGATTTTTAAGAGCAATCGTATGTGACAACACAACATGATTTCTATACCTAATTATCTACACTAGTTTAGTCGCAGCAATTACATCACTATTTTCATTAATCAAAACCTGTTACTTAAACAAAATCTTCTCATATAACATTAGACCACTCACAAAACTTGCAATTTTTACTACTATTCTTTCACTAGGAGGACTCCCCCCTTTTTTGGGGTTTCTCCCAAAATGAATTATTATTACAAAAATAACTCAAATACTATTCATTATGCCCCTCATAATCATGATTGTAATAGCCCTGATTACCTTATATTATTATACACGAATTGCATATTCTGCTTTTACTTTAACCCACTCCTCCCAAACCTGAACAAAATCAATTCAGTCAAAATGACAAGAAATAATCAGATTAGCAATTACCTCCATCACCCTAACAGGCCTTTTAATATCTCCATTAATCTTAAACTATTAAAATGCCTTAAGTTAACAACAAACTAGTGACCTTCAAAGTCTCCCATAAAGAAAATCTTTAGGTCTTCATGCTCTTACTCGCATTTCCCCAGACTTACAATCTGGCATCATAACTATTGACCATAAAACCCTCGCACTATGACAAGAGAAATAACAATTCCATCTATAGATTTACAATCTATCGCCTAATACTTCAGCCATCCTGTCTTATTCACATTTCAGCAATTATCTTGCAACGATGATTATTATCCACAAACCATAAAGATATTGGTATAATGTACCTAATTTTTGGTGAATGATCGGGGATAGTAGGAACCTCCCTCAGACTATTAATTCGCGCGGAGCTAGGGCGGCCAGGTAGTTTAATTGGGGACGATCAATTTTACAATGTAATCTTAACAGCTCACGATTTTATTATAATTTTCTTTATAGTAATACCAATCATAATCGGAGGGTTTGGTAATTTTAGTACCATTAATACTAGGAGCTCCCGACATAGCCTTTCCTCGTCTAAATAACCAGATTTTGACTCCTCTCCCCGTCACTCACCTTATTATTAACTGAAAGGATTGTAGAGAACGGTGCGGGAACTGGCTTAACTGTCTATCCTCCCCTATCAAATGCAATTGCACACGCTGGGAGCTAAGTTGATTTATCGATCTTGCACCTAGCTGGGGTATCCTCAATTTTAGGTGCCGTTAACTTTATTACAACTGTTATTAACATACGAGCACCTGGAATAACAATAGAACGAATCCCCCTATTTGTCTGATCCGTCATAATTACAGCTGTTTTACTACTTTTATCACTGCCCGTTTTAGCCGGAGCCATCACAATACTACTAACAGATCGAAACCTCAACACTTCCTTTTTTGACCCCACCGGGGGAGGAGACCCTATTCTCTATCAACATATATTTTGATTTTTTCGTCACCCAGAGGTTTATATTCTAATTCTCAGCGGGTTTGGAATCATTTCACACATTGTTACTCAAGAAAGAGGTAAAAAAGAAACGTTTGGTACTTTAAGAATAATTTACGCAATATTAGCAATTGGGTTTCTAGGCTTCATTGTTTGAGCACATCACATATTTACAGTAGGTATAGATGTAGACACACGAGTCTATTTCACAGCAGCTACAATAATCATTGCAGTCCCGACCTCGATTAAAGTCTTTAGATGAATTGCAATCCTCCACGGCACATAAATCAATTACTCCGCCAACACTTTGAAGATTAGGATTCATCTTCCTATTTACAGTAGGGGGACTAACAGGGGTAATACTAGCTAATTCATCAATAGATATTGTACTACACGACACTTATTGTTGCCCATTTTCATTACGTACTTTCAATAGGAGCAGTATTTGCTATCATAGCAGGAATTATTCATTGATTCCCCCTTTTCACTGGAACATCCCTTAATCCTCATTGATTAAAAATTCAATTTATCACAATATCCCTTGGGGAAAATATCACATTCTTTCCTCAACATTTCTTAGGTTTAAGAGGCATACCACGACGATATTCTGATTACCCCGACGCGTACATAACATGAAACATAGTCTCAAGTGTAGGATCTCTACTATCACTGATCGCCGTTCTCATATTAGTATTCATTGTTTGAGAGGCTCTAGCCAGTTCCCGCAACTTTCTCTTTCCTGATCAACAGCCCACCTCCCTAGAGTGATATCAAAATTTACCCCCAGCCAAACATAGCTATGCAGAGATCCCAATTTTAATTATTTAACATCTAAGATGACAGTGCACCGGACCTAAGCTCCGGAAATATGATTCAAATAAGATCTTTTTAGAGCTACAAGATGCTAGATCCCCAATCATACAACATATATCCTTTTTCCATGATCACACAATACTTATCTTTATAATAATTACAGTACTTGTAGGCTATCTATTAATTTCTATTATATTCAATAAATTTACTAATCGATACCTTTTAGAAGGACAAACCTTAGAAACCATTTGAACAATTTTACCAGCAATCATACTAATTTTTATTGCCCTCCAGTCCTTACATCTTCTTTACCTAATTGATGAAATCAATCAGCCCACACTAACTCTAAAAGTAATTGGACATCAATGATACTGAAGCCTTAAATACTCAGACTTTACTCCCACAGAATTTGACTCGTACATGATCCCAATTAATGAAATAAAAAAATAACTTTCGACTTTTAGACGTAGACAATCGAGCAATTTTACCGATGTATACAGACATTCGAGCATTAATTACAGCCGCGGACGTCCTTCACTCATGAGCCATGACATCCATAGGTCTAAAAGCAGACGCAACCCCGGGACGATTAAATCAAGTTAGAATAAATGCAAAACGATTTGGATTGTTCTTCGAGAAATGCTCAGAAATTTGGGGCGCCAATCACATCTTTATGCCAATTGTTATAGAAATCTGTCCCCACCAACAATTCCTTAATTGAATACTAAATATAGGCCAAGAAGCCTCATTAGGTGGCTGAAAGTAAGCAATGGTCTCTTAAACCAAAATATAGTAAAGTAACAATTACTCCTGATGAAAAAGTTAGTTAAACTATTATAACATGGCCATGTCATAGCCAAATTATTAAAAACTGTAATACTTTTTAATCATACAAATATCTCCCCTGAAATCATTATTACTATTTATCTTCTTCTCAGCTATTTATCTAATTTTTGCCTCAATTATATACTTTAATATATCCTCAACCCAATCAAATATATAACAAACAAACATTAATAAAATTCCCCTAACCTGAAAATGATAACCAACCTATTCTAAATATTTGACCTAACTTCAACCGTACTATCTCTCTCAATTAATTGACTTAGCACCCTTATAGGCCTATTTATTATCCCCACGTCACTTTGATTTCTCCCAACACGAACAACAATTATTTGAAATAATTAAATAAAGAGAATTTAAAACAATTCTACGGCCCAAAAACCTCCATAAAGGAAAAACATTTCTTTTTATTACTATTTTCACGTTCATTATATTCAATAATTTTATAGGTCTATTTCCTTATGTTTTAACGAGCTCCAGTCACTTAACATTTACATTGTCTTGCGCTTCCCTTTGATTAACCTTCATGTTGTACGGCTGAATTAACAATACCCAACACATATTCGCCAATCTTTTGCCCGCAGGCCCCCGGGCCCCCTTATACCATTCATAGTTTGTATTGAAATTACCAAAAACATTATTCGGCCAGGAACCTTAGCAGTTCGGTTAATAGCGAACATAGTAGCCGGGCATCTTTTACTAACTCTTCTGGCAAGAACAGGGCCCACCTTAACTATATCCTTCCTATCCCTAATAATATTCAGACAAATTCTACTATTAACATTAGAGTCCACAGTTACAAACATCCAGTCTTATGTATTTGCAGTATTAACAACCTTATTTTCAAGTGAAGTAACATATGTCAGCACCACAAAATCACCCATGCCATCTAGTAGACCAAAGTCCATGACCTCTATCAGGAGCCCTAGGCGCCCTGATCACCACCACAGGTTTGACTAAATGATTTCACCAGTTTAATCCAGACTTATTTTTTCGCGCCTACTAATTGTTAGATTAACAATAATTCAATGATGACGAGATATTTTTCGAGAAGGAACATTTCAAGGACTTCACACAACTCAAGTTACAGCTGGACTCCGCTGAGGAATAATTCTATTTATTGTATCAGAAGTGTTCTTTTTCATTTCATTTTTCTGAGTTTTCTTCCACAGAAGATTATGTAGAAAGTGGAGCAATGTGGCCCCCCGCAGGGATTCAAACCCTTTAATCCCATACAAATTCCACTCCTCAAAACTGCAATTTTACTAGCCTCAGGAGTTACAGTAACTTGAGCCCATCATAGACTAATAGAAGCAAACCACACCCAAAACACTCAAGACCTAACCTTAACAGTACTTCTAGGGCTGTATTTTACAGCCCTTCAAGCTTTCGAATATTACGAAGCATCATTTACAATTTCAGACGCCACTTACGGATCCACCTTTTTATAGCGACATGATTTCACGGACTTCATGTGATTATTGGATCATCATTTTTAATAGTATGTCTTCTTCGACATATATCATTTTCCCCCAAATCATCACTTCGGGTTTAAGGCAGCAGCCTGATACTGACACTTTGTAGACGTAGTATGATTATTCTTATATATTTTAATTTATTGATGGTAACTATCTATTTAGTATAAACAATACATTTGACTTCCAATTAAAAAACTCATATAAAATGAAATAGATAATATATACAGTTTTAACCGCTGCTTCAGTCACTATAATAATCACAGCCGCTGTAATACTATTAGCCTCTCTATTATAAAAAAAAAAACAATTATTGACCGAGAAAAGAGATCACCATTTGAATGCGGCTTTGACCCTAAATCATCTTCCCGCACTCCATTTTCAATTCGTTTCTTTCTTATTGCAGACATTTTCCTTATTTTTGACGTAGGAATTGTATTGCTTCTGCCCGTCGCTATTACTCACACGATTTCTAGAGTCATTCCATGAACTATTGTTACGATAACCTTTCTCTCAATTCTACTTATTGGCATGTATCACGAATGAAACCAAGGATCACTTGAATGGCCAGCATAGGATAATAGTTAATCATAATATTTGGTTTGCAGTCAAAAGGTGTTGTTTTACAACTTATCTTACATAACAAGAAGCAATACTTAGCACTCAGTTTCGACCTGACTTCAAGGTGGTCATACCGCCCTTGTTTTAGTCGGAAGCCAAATCAATAGAAGTGTTACTGTTAATAACAAAAATGGGAAATCTAACTGACCCCCACTAACGAGGTAAGTAAATTAAACAGGAAAAAGCTGCTAACTTTTATCTTTAGCGGTGAAATCCCGTTATTACCTCTTTAACGAAACTCCCTTAGTATAAAAATTTACACTACTTTTTCAAGGTAATAATAAGAAAATTTCTTAGGTAGTGCTATTCATTTGCGGAGCTAATCACTCTTTTTAGCATCTTCAGTACTACGCTTTAATCATATAAGCTACTCAAATAAATAATAAAAATAATAATAACTAAAAACATTAAAATAAATGAAAAAATTAAATGTGCCCCAAATTCATAAAATTGTGTCCTAGTAATTAAAGTAGAACAACTCGAGATAAAATTATAAGTCCCCTGCACCCCTAATAGTTCTCTTCACCCCTGGTCAACAACCTTGGCGTACGCCCCCCAACATTAAGGGGCACCCGAATGCAGTAATTAGTAGATAAATATGGCAAGAACCATACAGAACCTATTATACTTATAAAAAATAGACCCCCGCAACACAGCCTGATTTTTACCTAAATAAGAATTTCCTACTAGGGCCACAACTCAAGCTCCCGCACCACTAACAATTAAAATCCCTATTTTAAGCGACGGCGATAACACTGCCACAGATGGACAAGAAAACAATAATCATCTTATGCTCGCTCCCCCCAGAATAGAAGCCCCAGTAAGACCCAGCATTCCACGCACTATAATTAAATTGGCATTATCTCCTGTTCTATGACAACTTCCACCAGCAGCCCCCATTCCGGTTAAATAGTATCTTTACAGTTAGCCCCAGTGAAAAAATTAATTTAAAAAAATCCAATTAAATCAATTCATGCTATTCTCCCAATCTCTAAAATCAAGTCCTTAGAGCAAAAGCCCGCCAAAAAGGAACTCCACAGAGACTTAAATCAGCTGTATTTAAACAAAACAAAGTCAATGGCATTTGATTAACAAGTCTCCCCATACATCAAATATCCTGAGTATCCCCAACTCCATGAATGACATCTCCTGCGCACAAAAATGATAAGGCCTTAAAAAGAGCGTGTGTTAGTAGGTGAAAAAAAGCTAACATATCAGACCCTATAGAAAAAATCATTATTATTAGCACTAACTGACTCAAAGTAGATAGAGCAATAATTTTACTTAAATCGTATTCATAATTAGCCACCACCCCTGCCATAAACATAGTTAAACCAGAAAGAAGCAATAATACTCGCCCCCATAGCTTTCAGCTAAAACAGTATTAAAACGAATTAATAAATAAACACCGGCAGTTACTAGGGTAGAAGAATGAACTAAAGCAGAAACTGGGGTTGGGGCCGCCATTGCTGCAGGCAGTCATGCCGAGAAAGGAATTTGGGCTCTTTTTGTTATACCCGCCAACACAACAAGAATAATAATAATTTTTTTCTCGTCTTCATCATGCGATTTCCCCAAATAAAATATATAGTTTCAACTTCCATAATTTAATATTGAAGCAATCGCAAGAAGAATACAAACATCTCCAATCCGATTGGACAAAGCAGTTAATGTGCCAGCGCTATAAGACCGCATATTTTGATAATAAATCACTAAACAATAAGATACTAAGCCAAGCCCATCTCACCCCAACAAAATACTAATAATATCAGAAATGATTAATAATATTATTGATAACACAAACATGAGCACTAAAAAAATAAAACGA
>JAGDQP010072307.1:0-10527 GCA_022664845.1 Lepisma saccharinum | reverse complement strand
GGAAAAGCTGGACCTACCACAAATTGAAGAAAACACAAACTTAGATGAACTGGCTGAAAAAATCGAAAAGGTAACACGTGAAGCAATTACTAAAACAGCACCAAAAACTAACAACACCAAAAAAAAGAAAACCCTTCTGGACCCAAAAACTTGAAACCCTGAAAAGGAAATTAAAAGCGAGTAGGAAAAGTTATTGAGCAGCCGGGGACCACGAACTTAGAACAACACGTTTGAATAAATACAGACAAATTAAACAACAATTTGAAAAATAAATTTTCGAAAATAAAAAGAAAAGTTCGTGGACGAGAACCTAAGCAAAATATCTGGGGCATTCCCTACAAAATTGCCATGCAAAAAATTAAAACGAAAGGAGTAATGAACACATTAAAAAAAGGAGACGTAACTTTTACGACAAACTGGCTAGAAACAGTGGAACTTTTATTCTCTAAATTATTTCCTGATGACATTGAAGAAGAAGACAACGAGGAAATAAAAAGAATTAGGCATGATACAGAGCATCCCTCAACTGATGACATGAACCAAGAACCACCTACACAAATGACGAAGTGGCGGATGCAATAAAAACACTTAAATCCAATAAGGCACCGGATTAAAAATGAGATATATAATTCCCTGCAAGACTTTTGGACACCATATCTAACTAAACTATATAACGAATGTCTGAGTCAGGGAAGATTCCCAACTGAGTGGAAAAAAGCAAACCTAATTATATTACATAAAGGGGAAGACAAACCCAAAATCTTATAGGCCCATATGCCTATTAAATGTGATAAGTAAAATCTTCGAAAAAATCATAGTTAAAAAAATAAACGACAGAAGAGAAAATCTCCAAGAATGTAGGCTGCAATACGGATTTCGTCGAGGCAAGTCGACCGAAGACGCGATTAATGAGGTTTGCGGAACTATTAACATACTTAAACAACAAGAATGCAAATACGCTATGGGAATTTTCTTTGACATCGCAGGAGCTTTTGATAATGTATGGTGGCCGTCAATGTTAAAAGAACTAAAACACATTGGGGTCCACCCTGCGATCTGGAAAACAATTAAAAGCTACTTCCAAGGAAGAACAATACAAGTTAATACGGCTGATGGCGTCGTGCTGAAGAATCCGACGAAGGGATGTCCGCAGGGTTCCGTTCTCGGGCCTATAATCTGGGACATGATATTTCAGCCGTGTCTGGGAATGTCGAATGAACTTGATCAAGTGGAAAGGGTAGTGGGCTACGCGGACGATCTGGCGGTTGTAATTAAAGGAAACAACAGAAATGAATTACAGAATAAAGCAAACCAAATCATAGATAGAATGACATCATGGTGCAACAACAATAAACTATCT
Organism: Lepisma saccharinum; assembly: GCA_022664845.1. Classification (NCBI taxonomy): domain Eukaryota; kingdom Metazoa; phylum Arthropoda; class Insecta; order Zygentoma; family Lepismatidae; genus Lepisma; species Lepisma saccharinum. The sequence continues at coordinate 9,167 of JAGDQP010072307.1, read as the reverse complement.
CAGCCGAGAAGACTAAATATGTGTTATTTAAAGGCAATCTAAACTTCAACAGGGGACCGATGATAAAAATCAACGGGAAGACAATTAAAAGAGAAAGGGAGTTCAAATAAATAAGGGTTATTTTGGATGAGAACCTAAATTTTAGAACCCATGTTACGATAGTAAAAAATAAAGCAGTTAAGGTATCACATAAGATAGTCAATATAGCAACCAAGGATTATAGAATACCCCTGAGGATAGTAAGAATGTACCATGATGTCATAATTCGGTCTGTAGTTGGTTACGCCGCCAGCGCCTGGGGCCACCGAATGGATGATGTACGCCAACAGCAAATCATCAATAGGTCTCAACGGCAAATACTACTGAGACTTACAGGAGCCTACAGAACAACTCCGGTGGAAGCACTCCAGGTGGCGACCGCGACGATGCCCATGCATCTACAGGAAAAAAGGATGGGGGCTGCCTACTGGCTCAGAAAAGAACGAGAAGACAAGATAGAAGAAATTCTCCATCAACCAGCTGAAAGTAGAAGCGATATACAAGATATCCTGACTAGTGCGTGGCAATCATTCTGGGAAAAATCACCCAAGGCAAGAAGAGTCTACAGTATCTTCCCGGACGTGGCTGAGAGGGCTAAAATGCAACTAGAAATCGAAGGTGGGTTACCGGACATGGCCTCTACCGGCAAAAGATCAAAGATCTAAAATTAGTGGAAGATAACATGTGCCACGCTTGCGGGGTTATTGCGTCCCCGGGCCACATTGTTCTTAGATGCCAAGAGACTGAAGATCTAGTCAGAGAACAAAGAGCCATTTTGGGGGAAAGACCCGTCACGGAAGTTCTGAGAACTCCAGAGCTGGTGCCGGTCCTCCGAGAGACGGCAGAGAAAGTTTCATCATTCTACAAAAGAAGATTCTTGGCAAGGAGGGCGCACCCTGGGGCGGGACAAGAATAAGCAAGACTCCACAAATATGAAAATGTATGAGTGACCATCGGACAAAACAACGCAGTGTCTATGTACGCGAGACGGATCCTGCGCGTCGACCGTGGCATCCGCGAGTTATTGACATTAATGATAACAGAAAAAGAACGTAAAGTATATACGGATATGCAAAAACGTCTATCCAAACTTAACAGAGTGAGAAAATAAAAATATCAAAACAATGTGAACATTAAAAACAAGATAATAATATACTAGCATAATAGTGACCGCTGCTGGAACTCCAGCAGTATAGAGTGCCATGCATGGAACTCCAGCAAGAGACGCTCAAGTGTGAAAGTGTGTGTGAGTGGTGGTGGGAACCGGGATTAGTGTAGTAAACATAGTGGAAACAAACTAAAATCAGACAAACCGACCGAAGGTTGCGGAAACCGCAACTACCGGTCGAAGATGTGCATACCAAACCTGCGAGTAAATGTGCGCTGTACGAGTGTGGATGATTATCTAGAGGAAGAAGAGAACAAGGACATATTCATGCAGAACAGTGCATGCATCCAGGACTGACCAGCTTCTCTACTGCTCCCTCAGGATAGAAGACAGCTCGAGGAACAGCAGAGTAGAAGAAGACCGGATGGCTACCCCTGTGGTGGGACAACAACAACAACAAAGCAGAAAGAAGACACCAGCCAACGAAAGCAGCAATTAACCTTATTAGTCTCGTTACAGGGTGTCGCTGATAAGAAGAAGAAGCCATTCTCAAGCCTATGTGTTGTGTCGTCCTGTATTGTCCTATGTGTATTGTATGTTTTTGTAGAAAAAAAAATAAAGCAAGTAATAGGTAGGGACCCCTCCCGAGCAAATGTTCCAACAATCCAGGAAGAGAGACCAGGAAAACATTCTGGACGCCTGGTCAAAAGTCCGTCTCGAACAGGTGGAACATAGGAGATCCTTGGAATACCGGAACGCCGGTAAACCAACAATCTCTAGGGATAAGCCTGCCCCAGACTGAGAAGTACTAAGATGTACGTGTTGCACGACCCAGAAAGTGCACGACTCAATCTGAGCAAAGCATGCAAAGAGGCAGGGGTGGTTAGGCGGGCCCCCAAAATAAAAAAAATACTATTAAATATTAATAATAATATTGTATAAAGTGTTCATAAGTATATTAAATACGACTGTAGAAAGAAAGCTACTTTTAGTAATTTCTTAATATTAAAACGGAAACTATGAAGTAAAACTAAAACCAAATAGAAACCTCGTGAAGACGACAAGGGAAATGACGACGCCTGTATCTTTTGTATTGAGTTGTAGATCAATTCAAAATCTGAGAAGGGTTGGATACAATGCCTCAACTATGAGTAATGCTCACACGAAGCTTGTAGAAATGCAGCATAGCAGGATGAAAACTTTATTTGTGATTTTTGTCTTTAGATTGATTACAGGTGACCACTCTCAATTCAATGTAATTTTGCTAATAGCCTAGAGTCTATTGCATTTTGTCATTTAGATATTTACGATAATTTTTAGGACCACATATGTTCCTAATTATACTTACAGCTATTTCACAGGTGTCAGTTCCAAATAAACAAGTTCATTGTCTAACAATAATATTTTTACATTATTCGTACGTGTACCCGGTTTTGTCCGACCAAATGGGACAAAACTGGGTATTTGCACATTCTAAAAAAAAAGGAAAAAGTTTTTCCTCTCTAAACTATGATTCTTTTTCATTGAAAACATTTTTTTTCTGTCACTAACAAACCAGTTTATCATTTAAATACAAATTCCAACACTTTCATTCACATTGATGTTTACGAAAACATTAAGATATTTTGGGAGTCGGTTTTGTCCAATTTGCCCTACGTTTTTTGCAAGAGAAAAGTAATAAATCAAAAACGGACCGTATAGATATATGAAGCGTAAAAAAACTGAGTTAAAACCGAAAATTTGGTCCATATTGATTTAGACTCGAAGTGAAGAAAAGAGATTAAGAACCCTCTACGTTCCATGGCTTCATATATTCATGAAATTTTCAATGGAAGCAGTCAGTCCAGTATCGTTTTAGATAGAGGTCAATGCATGCTTCTTAGTTATTGGTCCAGGTCGTCGAGGTATTCCGTGTCACCAGAGTTGTCAGTGTTGCCAAGCTATTTAAAAAAATCATTTAAAAAATATATATAAGCTTTGAATTAAGGTAAAATCACTAGTAGTTGACCGTGAAAAAGGAAACTCCAAATAAACTACTACATCGACTTTATTTTTCATTAAAAAATTATAACATTTTAAAATTATTTTCTTTAGTTCACAATGGTTAGTCAAATCTTGCAACATTAACTTACCTCATTTCCCGACGCCATACAATGATGAAAATTTGTACAGCGACGTAAGTCACCCCAAAAGGCTTCTGCCACTAACTGGGAGGAGAACCGACCGGGGTAGACTCCTAATATCCAATCAATACGTTCTCTTTGGTAAAACTTTGGTAAACTTTATTTGTATATGGGCCAGTCTAGTAACTTTGGACTTCGGCCCGTCACGATTCGCCTTTAGTTGTTAAGTGTTAAAATCCACACCCATGCCCCTGCCGGGACTCGAACCCGGGACCTTCGAGCCGATGGCCTACCGCCGCGGACCGTTCGGCCACCCGGCCGGCCAATACGTTCACGTCGTGGGGCCTGTTAGTACCCAAGCAAGTGCTCGGCGAACGGATATGCATGGGCTGCTCACCAACCCGCATTAGCAGACAGCGTGGTTTGTCAAATGTCTGCACCCTTCATTTCTTTACACATGATGGTACAAGTAAGGAAACAGCCTCGGAGGAGAAGTAAATCGAAGACCTATACGAGGAGATATAGAAGATTTTGGATAGTAGCAAATCGCATTACAAAATTGTAATGGGAGACTTCAATGTGAAAGTAGGAACCAAGCAGAGCAGTGACACGAAAGTGGGAAACTTTGGATTTGGCAAAAGAAACAAAAGAGGAGAGAAGTTAGTAGTGGAATTCTGAGAAGTCAACAGACTGTTCATTTCCAATTCATTTTTCAAGATACCGCCCCAGAGGATGTAGACATGGAAAAGACCAAACTGGACCTAAAACGAAATAGACTACGTTCTATCGAATAACAGGGAAATTCTGCAAGACGTGTCAATTCTGAACAAATTCAAAGTCTCGAGTGATCATAGGATGGTGAGATATAAGCTGAAACTAAATACAAGACTTGAGAGAAAGAAGCTTAGCAGAGGAAAACCGCCACTTTTAGATCTGGAAAATATAGGGAAAAACAGACAGACATTCGAGATAGAACTAAGCAACAAATTCAGCGCCTTGGAAGAGTTAGAGGTCATGGTCATGGAAGGATTTGTTTAAAATTATTTTAAGGTCTTTAGGCATATGAGGAGCAAGCCGAGATATGGTTGGCAGAGTGTGTTGGAAAATAGAGAACCAGGGCCTATTTATAGGCACCATCACAGCGTTTGCCTGGTATGGCTGAGGGAAAACCTTGAGAAACATCAGTTAGAATGCTTGACCGCTGGAATCGATCCCAGAACTTTCCGAATTCTAAACCAACCCTCTAGAACTTTTTTAAACTTTGTCCACCCTAAGCGGGCTTTACTTATTCAATTTGATATACTTTTTTAACCCGTACGAACTTATATTCTTACAATTAAGTTAAAATCACACACAAACATTCATACTCGAAGTGTACCACTAACTAGAAACACTCCAAAGATGATAATCTGCCACAAGCGCAATTTTGCGAGGAATCGATGCCCACTAACCAAACAGGCATCAGACAAATTTTTACGTCCCACACTCAAAAGTTGAGGATGGAAACAGTAAAAATGTTGGAAGTCATCACCACCTGCGACGTCATAGTCACAGGCTCCGACGCCATCCACTGTAAATACAACGACCAAACAACTATTTGCCAGGTCCTAGCTTGGTGCAGCGGTTAGACTTTGGCTTAATTAATAAAAAACCCGGATTCGTACCCCGGCGCGGTAAGATTTCTTCTTTTTTCTTTCAAAATATGTTTATATGTTCATATTTATTATTACTAATTGCTTTGGCACACAAATAAAGGCTACTGAAAGTTAGGACATATATAAAAATAAATCAGGTAAGGCTTATTCCAAGGCACTTTTCAATATCTTACCCTGCTAAACTCTTTCGACGTGCACTTTGGTTTAAACAGTTTATAGGACGAATTTGTTTCTTTCCAAGATCAGCTCTGTATTTAGTCTTTCATGGTTCATATCTTTCTTAGGTAAGGTGGCGTAGGGGAAACGTGCTGGACTTTTAAGTACTAAAGCAAGCTAACATAGGTTCAAACCCTGTTGAAGCCAAGTTTTTTTCACAAAGCGATCATGAAAAATCTAATCATATCTTCTCAAACAAAATGGACAATCCATCAGAATGTGGAATTAAACAACTGAGTTGTTTACAAATACCAGGTACGTAAATATGAAACCGGAATTTATGTACAGAAAAGACACAGTGATCGGATGACAATGCTAAGAACTATTTTATTCGAAGTATTGCCCATCGCTAGCGATACATTTCTGCCATAGTTCCGGCAATGTGTGGATGCCAGACAAAAAAAAACGGTGCCTCTTGTGCTGCAAACCAGTCATCCAGCCATTTTCGTAAGATGTGAAGCGCTGGTCAGCAAGTGCGTGTCCCATCGATGCAAATAAGTGAAAATCGGAAGGCGACAAGTATGGTGAGTAAGCCGCATACGGAAGGATTTCCCAGCCAAACGTCACAATCGTTTCCTTGACCGGATTTGCTGTGTGGGAGGGTGCATTATCGTGAAGCACAATCACTTTATGTTGTCTTTGGTCATATTCTGGTCGTTTTTCACGCAAAGCTTGATGCAAATCGATCATTTGTTGTCGGTAACGTTGGGCATTAACGGTTTTGCCAGGTTTTAGCAGTTCATAATAGATCACTCCCTTCTGATCGTACCAAACACAAAGTAATGTCTTCCGTCCATAGCGATTTGGTCTTGAAGTCGATGTCGCCGGTTCTTCTGGAGTTACCCATGATTTTTTACGCTTAGGATTCTCGAAATAGATCCACTTTTCGTCGTCATTAGTCACAATTCGATGGAGAAATGATTTCCTTTTGTACCTGGCGAGCAGAATTTTGCAAGTGGTTTTTCGGTTTTCCTGCTGTCGTTCAGTCAATGCATGTGGGTCCCATTTTTCCACCTTCTGAATCTTGCCCATGACTTTTAAGAGTATGGAAACTGCTTCTTGTGTCACATTTAATTGATCCGCGAGTTGTTGTTGCGTTTGAGCGTCATCCTCATCCAACAAAGCTTGCAATTCGCTGTCTGTAAACTTTTTCGGTGGTCTTTCACGTTCTTCGTTTCTCACGTCAAAATCGCCACTTTTAAATTTTGTAAACCACGCATAGCACTGACTTACCAAGAGCATGATCAAGATAAGCTTCGACAAGCATGCGATGCGATTCTACAGCAGTTTTCTTCAAATGGTAACAAAAAATCAATGCTGTTCGCATATTGTAATTTGTAGGTACAAACCGCGCCATGTTCAACGCTATTAAACATTACACTATGACATGAAACTTGTCTGGTTGTGAGTTGCAAATCGTTATCAGCAGTGAAAACAAGTAAGTGGCGCCAAGGACGCAGTTTTACGGTAACCACAGTGACAGCTAACGCCGTCTATGCACAAATTACGGTTTCATATTTACACATCTGGTATTGGTTAGGAAGAGCAAAATAATATCTATGGGAGTTAGAAAGACAATTAAATACACGCCATTGATCTCAAGCATCCGCTTTTCATTGTATTATTATTATTATTATTATTGGAAAGAAACACTATACAATTTATTAAGCAACATTTAGGCAGCAAGCCTGTGGAGTAACAGCTAACGACTCGAGCTTTCAACAGGGAGACCTGGGTTCGATTCCCGATCAGGTAGTGTCTTTTTTCGCATAAAATAATGGCTGGAAACAGAGATTAATCTCCGGTTCCAGAAATTACGAGGCATCAATGGCGAGAATCAGAGCAAACAGTGTATGTGTTCTTTAGCATGATGATAATGTAGTTCTCATATTTTTCATTGGTCTTTCTCTCTCCCTGTCTTTCCTGACTTTTCCTTCTCATGACTTTGCTTCCTTTTCTTCTTCTTCTCTCTCTCTTCATCTTTATTTTTCTATTACTTATTGCTACTCTTTCACGCACACTCACTCTTTATGTGTGTGTGTGTGTTCCAGAGCTAAGACGTTAGGGAGAGAGAGAGAGAAAGAGAGAATAAAAGAATAGCTTTTTCAAAGGATTTGCTTTTCTATTTAGGAACACAAACAGTTATCGTTACTCTCTCCGTCTCTGTCTCTCTCTGTCTGTCTCTTTCTCTTTCTTTCTCTCTCTCTCTCTCTCTGTATGTGTGTGTGTTTGTGTGTGTTCGAACAAGACAAGTTTTATTGCATAACATAATGATGAATCCTGCATGCTGTCCATATTATCATTTTCCTTTCCTTTGCTTTAATTCCTATTTCTTAGAACTTAATGTACTATAAATTCATCGCCGCAGTAACAAACGTTCGCCAATAGATTCTATCACTGGTAAATTCAAATCAATTCTCATTACAAAGAGCTACCATTCGAATACCACGTTCCAACGACATCTGTCTTCATCTGTCCATATCAGCTGTTGTGATTTCACTTTTCTTATAATATTGGATAAATACTCTGTAGTTCTTCATTACGGACCCTGATCTAGTCTCCAGTCATTTCCTCCAATGTAACTTTTCAGAAATACACAATAAAGTGTGTATTTGTCCTGTTGAATGCTAACCTGCATGGGAGTCACATCTAACTTGTTGTGTAGCTACTAGTCTCGTGTACAACCATCTAACGAGTGCCCGTTCTGTATAAGGTTCGTACGTTACACGTTGCTATTCTAACGTCTTTCTTATTCCTGTTCTCCCTCCGCCTCCCGTGAAGCAATCCCCACCCGAAGAAGCGAATGTGGGACTAGTTTACCTCAGAAATAATGTTTTACTGCAGGATCCATAAAACAAACCTTCTCTTGACATTATTTAGCGATGTAGAGCTGTCGATTCTACAACCTCAGAGTAAAAGAAAACGTTCATAATGGAAAATGCCTGCCTCTGCCTATCTTTGAGCATTAGTGATAGAGTGGGCTCCGAATCACTCTATTCAGTAGACCATGACGGGAATTGAACCCCTGACCACGCGCACAGAAAGAGAATGAGGTCACTTGTTTTTGTTGGCCATCCCGAGGGCTCAAAAATATTAGCAACGTAATAGAAATTACTGTATATTCAACAGAAAATCCACAATTCAACTTTATGAGCAATACACTTTAGATTAAGTTACATTTCATAGTAAGAATTTTGTTCCAAGAAGATCCATGTTTTATGACTCTCCGCCGTGTGGCTCCATCAGTATTGGTTGTGTCATGTGTTATGTGGGGATTCAAAGTAACAATGGTGTACGACTAAGGCAAAGACGGGAAAAGTGAAATTTCGTTCTTTCCGAGCACGTACGTAACGAACAAATTTACGGTTGATGCCATTGGGAAGAGGTTGGTGACTGTGTCTTTAAGACGTAATCCAGAAGTATGATTGCTGTTTGGGGCGTGAGTAGAGTAAGGAAAACCCTGTACGTGAGTGAACGACTTCTTATATGGCGGTTAAATTTGAATGTTGAATTTTATTTAAGGTCTGTAGGCATTCAAGGCTCAGGCCGGGATAGGGGAGGGTAAAGGAGTTGGGAAGTTGCCGAATAGGTCCTATGTTGAACGTGCCATCCCGTCTTAGAAAGTGGCGAAGAGAAGGCTGGCAGGTGTTGTAATATATCCAGAGTATATTAGCTGTTATAACAGGTGAATTATTATCTTTGGTATAATATCACGAAATTATATTGAAGAAGATTCACTAACGTTGTATATACACAGTCCGACAATTAAGTAATGAGACTGATTTTATTCTGACGAAACAAACAAAAGTAATTGAATAATACCTGTTTATTAGTCGAAGTACATCCCTCCTGCATCAATACAACGAGTGGCACGATCACACAAGGAGTGGAATGACTTCTGCAACTCAGTTTGTGGTATGGCCCGTAATGCCGCTGTCACAGCTGCTTGGATGTCTTCAACCCTGTCGAAAAGTCGTCCTTTCAATGGCAACTTCAGCTTAGGGAACAGGAAATAGTCACAGGGGG
>JAGDQP010072306.1:0-10527 GCA_022664845.1 Lepisma saccharinum | reverse complement strand
GACAAAGGAACATCTAAATCCCAAAGACTATCTCCATTTAAAAAATAGTTTGTGAATGGCTAAAACGTGAACTCAAATTACGCGCTTACCATCGACCTCTACGTAATAATGGAGTGACTACTTAGTCTCAATAGGTGACTCTAGAGCAAATATTTAAACTCGTTTATCCACTTCCAGTGTAATCCAATGCTCAGGATGTATTTTATGCGTTTATATTTGTGACGGATAACATGAAATTCTCTATTCAAACTGGATGACGGGAAGATGTCCGATACTGAAGGCGAACTACGTTATTTATATTTGCAACTCGTCTTTCTGTACTTTTATTCACCTATAGTTACGATATTTATAATTCTTATGATACACAGGGTAGGGAACAGAGGCTAAGATAGGGATATAAAAAAGAAGTAATTGATATAGAGAGGGGAGACAAGAGCAAGGATGTTGGACAATTGGAATGTTTAAAAATAATACATAAACATTCTGAATGAAAGGAGGTAGGTAAGAATATATACAAATTAATGTTAAAATGTAATATAGTAATACATGTTTCATAAAATGTTATCTTAAAATTCTCGCACCTGAAGCGATGTCACAGCATGTATCCAGTTTACATGCTCTGGAGAATAATAACTAAATTTTCATAACCTACAGGACCTTTCTAGGAGGGTGCTCCGCCATTTTCTTGGGTGGTAATACCAGCAACTGGTATAGGAGCTAAAGTTCCCTTCTAAAGTCACTTAAAGAGAACTCCATGATAAATGCAATTACCAGAGACATATTGACAGAAGCTATTTTTTTAAACAATTAATATGAAATTTGTCATTAGTGTGAAAAAGATATGAATGTTTTAAATCTGTAACGTTATTTTGGCAACGCACCTCCTAAACGATGGAAAAGAGGAGTAACAAAGGGAAGCGTTATAAACAATCAATATTCTTTTAGAATGCCAATGAGTGTCAAATTAATTGCAAAAAGTAAAGTGAATTTTGAGATTCTTTTAAACAAATTCAGAATTTTTCACATCTGCGTGGATATGTTGGCAAGACCGATTTAGAAGGGGCGCAGAGAGTGTTACAAAAACTAAAAAATGTCCGGCCCGGCGTAAGATTTGGACCTACAGAAATGCTAAATTTCAGATTAATTGAACAAAAAATTAGGTTCTGTGAATATATCCCTGCTGAACATATTTACCGTGAAGTTCTTTTAATTGTTTCTTTCAACGGCTCTATAGCCAACAAAACAGACACTGGCTCATGCAATTAACATCGGAGCGTTAATTCTGTGACTTTCCGATTATTTTGAAGCTCATTGGCATTCCGCCTACCCCAATTGGAATATTTGTGAGGCTCGACTAAATTTTTGTGCTACTAACTAACCCTTTGTGCTCCTTTGTTGTCAAAATAACATTCCAGATTTTTTTTTAAATCATACATTTTTCTACAATAACTGCAAATTTAACATTATTTGTTAAAAAAATATATTTTGCCAGTACTGTAAGTCTCTGTAAGGGCATTTACTGTGAAGTCATTTTTAACTGACGTTTAGAAGGATGGTGTAGCCCCAGTCTCAATCACTGGCACATACAAGTAGCATAGGATCATTAATTCTGTTAGTTTTGCGATTAATCTGACGCTCATCGGCATTACTCAAATACTTTTTTCTTAACATTCTTCGTTACGTTCTTGTTGGCCTTTAAGACGGTGCGTTACAAAAAATACATTGGAAATTTGAAAAATTCAGTAATGTTTCTACAAGAATGCTGCATTTCACATTGTGCAAAATATTTAGTTTCTACCAGTATGTCTCTGCTGGTAAGGTCATTGGTCATATGCCGGTTATTAGTGTTTGTCAAACGCCGTGTTGGTTCAACGCCGTTGAACCAACACGGCGTTTGACCAACACGGCGTTGAACCAACACGGCGTTTGACCAACACGGCGTTTGACCAACACGGCGTTGAACCAACACGGCATTGGACCAACAATAAAATTGACAACGCCCCAGATATATAAAACCTAAAATGATAATAAAAAATATGATCTTAAATTATTTTTTGGGCAACTGCGTAGAACCAACACTGCGTTGGACCAACACCGGCATGAAACCAACACTTCGAAGTACAGGCGTTGGACCAACACAGATTTTTGCCCTGGGGTGTTGGTCGTACGCCGGTTTTTGATGCTTGAGAGGCTGTTGGTCGTACGAAGTGTTGGTCCAACGCCGCATCCCCGATCATTCCACGTGCCTTCACTGAACAAGATGGTATGCTGGTGCCGATATCTAGGCATTCTACCGTATACGGAGGTTGTGCAGAGAAACGTACTTTAATAATAATAGTAATAATAACGAGATAATTAATATTTAAGTGTGCTAATGTGGTTATTTACGGTTCAGTAATATCAATAATAATAATAAAATAATTTGCATTAAATACATTGTCCTACCATGTGCAATTTTAATTGAATCACTGTAGGCTACTTGCGGAAGACATGTTAATTAAATGGAACAAAAAGGTATATTAAAAACTATTTGAAAACTACCAGAAAAAAACTTGCTTTGTAGATGTTACTGATTTTACAGAAGAGGGCAGGAGACCATCTTAAAAGTTCAAACTTAGTATTGCCTACACAGAAACATCAAATAAAGACGCAAACTAGCCTGTTACAAAGTCTTTTCAAAGAGCTACCTGTTACTCTTATTTCAATTTCGCCAAAAATGGACAACTCTAACACACGATCTTTTCCTGAGGTCTTCATTTTTATTCACAGAAAATACTTCGAAGTAAATTTAAAAAAGCATGAGCGTTACTTATACATATTCTTTGAATGTTAAATACCATCTCCAAGATAGTCGTGCGCCCTGAACCGTTGGAGTAGCGTCTCCAACGACGCGGGTTCGAATCCCGCCTGGGGTATGGATGTTTTTGGATTTTTGGACACCAAACCACTAGACAACGGGGACACTCACACCAACCAAAACCAAACTGAACCGTGTTTCCTGAGAACACAAAAAGGTTCAAAACGGGATAAGCGCCGGGCAAAAACAGCCTAAGTGCTGAACATCAGAACACTTCGGACGCTCCCTAGTGAAGCCTTGCCAATCTTCACAACTAGAAGGTCCCCCATTGTGCGTCTTCTCCCTAAAGAAGGGTGAGAAAGAAAGAAAGTGAACGGGTAACGCTCGCGAAGAGTCTACAATGACACTCAGACTGGAAGCCGGTCAACTGGGCCAACTCAAACAGGTCACTCGAGAGCTGAGTCACGACTTCACCAGTCAAGGTCATGACCCACGACCACATAACGTACGAGAAAGATAAAGCATCAGACTATCGAATCAAAATAAATATAATCTCTTATCACCAGGACACTCTAGTAGCAGATAAATTTAGAAACTCAAATAAAAGAAAAGGTGGCGAAATCTAAAACATTCTGAATCTCTTAAAACAAACGAGTACGTAACAAACTCTCACACGCACCAGTAATGGACCACGCACTACAGTAGGACCTACAGTGGAAAACTGAACTAGTGACATTCATCGTATTCTAGCGGAAAGAGGAGGAAGTAGGAGAAATAAAAAAGTTCTATCCGCCAGAACACAGCGATATTGTCCCCTAGTGTACAAGGTCACTGTAGCAAATATTAAACTCAATCAACAAGAAAATCCACAAAAAAAAGCAATATTAAAGCATTGCAAGTTTAATGTGCGTGCACTTACTTTAATCTGAAGGAAATTCAGTTCACTATAACACTTGTACTGTACGCGACAGTTATTTCAAAATAATATCTGCGTAAAGCATCATGATTCAAATTAACTTAAATATTAGCTACTCCTACATGCGATTTCAATAAAATGATATAGACCCTTTTTACTCATTGTTTATTTCAGTAAAACGACAGAAAGATCAAGTTGTTGAACACAAATTATTTAAAAATTTGAACTGCCATAAGCATAGAAGCTCATATGAACGGGGGAAGAAGCTCATTCGCATTTGAGTTGAAAATTCACATCTCTTGAAGAGAGAAACCCGATAGTTCATAAATTCGGTTTGGAGAAAAAAAGTATGTTTGAGAATTACTATTCAGTTCATGGAAAAATCATTCAGTTACACAGTAGTCGAAAATGATGCTTTAACAAAATCGTTTCGTTCACTTTCTTTCTTTCTCACCCTTCTTTAGGGTAAAGACACACATTGGGGCACCTTTTGATAGTGAAGATTGGCGAGGCTTCACTGGGAAGCGTCCGGATTGATCTGCTGTTCAGCACTTAGGCTGTTTTTGCCCGGCGCTTATCCCGTTTTGAACTTTTTGTGTTCTCTGGCGACACGGTTCAGTTTGGTTTTGGTTGGTGTGAGTGTCCCCGTTGTCTAGTGGTTTGGTGTCTTTCATACTTACTAAAGAAACATGCTGAAACTAGATTAAACACCACGTAGTGAATAGAGAAATAAATATTGATAGAAACTGAAAATCCAGATGGGATCATATTATTTTCCAGCAGTAAACCCACGCCATAATATCCACCAACACAAACTTGCTCCTTTCCCCCATGATAGTGCAATCACAGTGCACTCTTCATTAGCACACCTAACCTAAGTAAACAGCTACTTTAACATCCAACAGTACTTAACAGAAAAAAAAATCATTAACTTAACGAGATAATTCTGACCTACCACATGGGTCAGCTCTAGTTTAAGCACTTTCGGCTCTACTAATATAGTGACACACATCCATAAAGCATACGTAGAAACTTAATATAATAATAGTCTTTCATGGGCCACACATCGAAGTAAACTGGTAGGAAAATAGCTCACCATACCATAGTCTCTGCAGCAAAGCACTGTTAACACAATCACGACGCTGTAGCTATAGGCTTACCAGTAACCTCATCATAATAAATAGGTGCATCATACACAACAAGAGAAAACCTGGATTACCCCCATGATAGCTGATCAGAGCCCTGGGTGGTCTAAAACTAATACCGCAATGATCCCAACTCAGAACAAAAATAAAGGGTTAACTTCCAAAGTTGGTCGTTCGTTTCTAGTAAAATTTAGAAAATTTACAGGGAAGAAATGGATAATTTGCTAGTTTGTGTGGTTACATTTTCGTAGCTTCCACCAGGCTTTTAGTCGAAAACCAGACGGACGATTAACTTCGGAAGTAATGCCAAAATAAACAAAAATGAAATTCAAAAGCTAGGTAGATGTACTGATTAATGAGGAAAATTAGGTATAAACTCTACAAGTTGGCATCCAAGAAGGGAGCTGTAAACAGCTCACAAATAACAAAGTCAAACCAGATTACTGTAACTGGCATAATATAAAATCGATGCTATCCCGAAAAGAAAGATTTAGAATAATTTGTTTCATGTTAATCTAAATGAAAGTACAGTTTCATTAGCCCATGTCAGTGCAATGATGCTCTAAAAATACAGACAACATGTAGGGAGCTGTGCCCACATCACCTTGTCATATTGAACCTCTGACACTTTACTAGACCATTGGTGGCGATCCTTATGGCAATAAAGACGTATAAGGCGGTTCACACTACGATGATGGGATTCCACAGGATTAGGATTATGTATTGCTGGAAATAGTTTACGAGGCGCGCTTCGTGAGATATTATCAACATAGTACTCGGTATAGTTATAGTTTTCCGTCCTCTGCAAATTAAAATTCCACCTCCTACCTACAGGGTGCGTTAATTTCGGTATAAAGTATCCAACTGCGGAAAGTGTCCGGCAACCACACCAAACCTGACCTAACCTAACCTAACCTAGCAGAAAAATTGAAATAAAAAATCTTGAGAGTCTCAAAGAAAATGGATGCCCTATACGGAATGAATGCCTATGGGCTATTTTTTTTGGCACGCATTAGTATATAAAATACCTAAAGACCCTCTATGCTATGGGCCAACGGTGCGTTTTTCGAAAAAAAAAAACTGGTATAGGTACATGTAAAACGATACGTAAAGAGCCTACAGTGTATGTGAATGTAAATCACCACGAAACTTTCGGCTACGGTTTAACTGATGTAGCTCAAACTTTGCATAGGAGTACACCGTCGGAGCTCAGTGGTACAAAGTAGGCGAAGTATTCGGGAGGTCGTGGGTTTGATCTAAGCGGAAGATCATCGCCGAGTTTTCCCTCAGTTACACTAGGCAAATGTCGGGATGGCACCTTCAACATAGGCCTTGGTCGACACCTTCTGAATCCTTTCCCCTCCCCTATCCCGGCCTGAGCCTTACATGCCTAGAGGCCATAAATAAAATTCAAATTCATGCAAGTTTCAACAGACAAATGCCGGACTGTCTGAAGGCAATGAAATAAATGTCTGGCCATATATGTCTGAAGGCAATGAAATAAATTAAAATTCAACGACAGGGAACGTCTGAAACTGTTCCGATCTAACAAACCATCCCGGTTTTGTCTGCATAAATATGGCCTGCCTTATATACTATAAGAGGTGTCATTTTGTACGTCCAAAATAGGACATATTATTTAACGCATACAATATCTGGAAAATGTTTTCCCCCAGTACATGGTGGACAAAGCTTTGAGGTAACCTTTTGGCTGTCTCGTGAACTTTGGCGGACATCTTCACGCATAACATATTTGTAATCATGCAAGTGAGTTACCACTGTATACTACTCCAATAACAAACTTAAACATTACATAAAACGGAGTACTAACCACAGTACATACCTTCAATAATATCCTTCTTCGTGCGTCGTACAAATCGTAAACAAAATTATAAAGTGTCACTGTTTCCAGCTGTCACAACCCACAATAGCGTTTCGTCTACGTTCAAAACGAAGAGCAACTGACAAACGACATGCGCAGTGCAAACCACTTCGATCGACATGATTCGACGTCCTTCATATCAATTAATATCTTCATGTAATTGACACGCAAGCCATAGAAATTTAAATTCCACTTATTCCATAGCAAAAGGAAACATTTTCATGCCTTTTTTTCTTGGTGGGCAAACCTAGCTACATCCCATCCTAATCGATGTCGCACAAAGTCGGTAAATCGGACATCGGCAAACCCACCTAGATCCCACGTGGGACCAATATAGGACAAAGTGGGTAAATCAACATTGGCAAACTCACCCATCCCATGTGGGACCCACATGGGAAATAGGTGGGTAACTGTGTGCCACTCTAGATCCTACGAGGCCGATGTCGCGCCAGTGTGGGTCCAATGTCGATGTGCTACTGGGGTATGTTCGTTACCAGCGACCGACCATGCCGACAGGTTTTTCCACGGATTTTCTTCAGTCACATCAGGCAAATGCCGGATGATACCTTCAACTTAGGCTCTCGTCGACACCTACCCGTACCCTTTCCACTCCCCTGACCGAGGCTGAGCATTAGATGCCTGAAAGTAATAATTAAAGTTCAAGTTCGAATCTCACGGGCGATCATCCTGACAGATTTTCCCGAGCTTCCCTCTTTACTAAGCGAATACCGGAATTGTACGTAAGTAAGATCCTGACCGCTACCTTTCCCATTCTTTCCTTTATCATATGCCGGTCCGATTGAAAGTTGCTTAAAGTTATACTTCAATTCAACAAGAGGCAATCCAACGTGATATTAAAAAAAACAGCAATATATCAGATCATTTATTGCAGTATTTTCCTATCTTGTACACAAGAGCAGAAGAGAATGGACCACACCACATACAGCGTCTACTAAGAATAGGGTTTTAACAAAACTTCTTTTGATTTTGAAACTATCATCCCCAACAACGCACGATGACGCTTACCTTAAATAAATGCTTTCTTCCCCTGTAAATTTTCTTGTTAAAAAAATATTGCTGCAAATAACAACAGAATCTTATTTTGAACAGAATATTTAAAATACCACGAAAAAATAAACAAACAATGAAAGGAACGACTGACTACCTCCATTGATACAATGGAAAGAACAACGGAATGCAAGATGCTAATCCCGCGGGACTACCCTCTCCACACAATCGGTTTCAACGCGAGGTCACTTCCTCCCTGCGCAATGCTTTCTTCATCCGTCAATTCATAGGTGACGCTAGTTTCTACATGAAACAATTGAACGCTAAAGGGTATGAAGGATGGACTGCATGTATCCTTGGCCGAAGGAGGCAAAAAAGGTCACAAGGAAAGGAAAAGACGTTACATGATCAGTCCTTAAGATGGCCGACCTTCCGGTAGAAAAGGAAATAGGAGATGAAGGGTGTATTTAGGATGCAGCTATTGTGTTTCCACTTGCCCTGGTATTTCTATTCACTGTTTCCGAAGGTAGGCAGGCTACAGGAAAGTCCTTCAGTGGGTGGGGGGTTGGAACGGCTGTAAAGAATAGTTATATATAGACTTCTATCTATACTCTGTGACGGCGCATGGTTTTCTTTTTACAAGCTCTTCAGAATTACACGGGACTTTGAGTGACCAGATTACGGGAAGAAAAACCAGGACACAATGTCGTCTGGATATCGGTCATCTGGCCTGCAGATTTTTAATATTTCCCCCCTTCATTTTTAGCATTTAAATAATAGGGTGATTTGCAACTCGGACAAATTTATTTTCCGAAAATTATATCGCGACATGATAATCGAGACAATCACGTAGAAGAGTCATGCCAGTATAGTATCTTTAGTAAGGCTCTGCCGAAGTCTTCCTACTATATATACACGAGGGCCGGATCTAGAAATCCCCCCCTACAAAATACTTTTAAGGTCTACCCACTCAACCTTAGAAAAAGGATAAGTTTATTAATCATATTATGTGTTTATCGAAATAAGTTATAGAAAACAAATTATATAGTAAATGTAACTTTAATTATGGTTACATTTAACAACTGTGTATTTACAACTTCATACACTTCTTAAGGAGGTAATCAAAGTTACAATTAAAATTAAGTAATAATAATAATAAATTTTAATGTAGAAACAAATGAGAACAATCGTCAGATATACATTAACAGAAATAAAAGGTTGAAAGTTAAAAAGTTAGGGTTATACATAAAGGAATGCAGTAACAACTCCTTTATGTTTTGTAACTTGAGAATTAAGGTTATTTCAATTATCACAGTATGTAAATACATAGTTACGCAAATTCAGAAAAGTTAATTCTTTAGGGTAAAAAACGTTTCTGCTTTGCTTTCATATCTACAAAATATTTTATTAATCCCATTTTTTTCAATTAATTTTGGACCGTTTGTGGTTTAAAATTAATTGCATGTCCTGGGCATAAAAATTATCATAAAAGGGCAAGAGATTTCGAAATGAGCCACATTTTACGTGTGATACAGTCTGATTTTCTCTTTGTTGAACTTGTCCAAATACTTTTCTACCCACTGTAGTTGATACCTAACATTCCAAGATAGCTAAGGACCAACCAACTAACTAACTAACTCTATGGCTTATGGAACTCGCAAGTTCATCGCCGCAGTAACAAGCGTTCGTTGCGGTGACTAAATGGTATAGCACTCATCTCTGCTGCTAGGGGTCGTCGGTTCGACTACTGCTCCTGCCACGTGGACTTTCTGGTGGACAAACACCGTGTGTGTGGGTTTTCTCTGGGTTCTCCAGTTTTCTCCCACTTTATTCACATTAGACATCTCGTTAAATATTACTCCGAATTGAAGTAGATGTGGATTAATAGATGATATGAAATATCGTATAACTAAGTGCAACAATACTGTTATATGGAATTCTTATTGTAAAATAATGGCTCATATTTTACGTACAAATATGAGAAACATTACTTAGGTACGATATGCATAGTTCCTCCAATATATAGCCTATAGTAAAACTAAAGCGCAATTGATATGTTGATTAACTATTACCATGCTTGAATTTTCTAATAATAGCTTAGAAATAGAATCAGAATCAATGTATTGTAAACAACTGGAATACTTATTGTTAGCATATTCACCACAATATAGAAGAAAATACTTTGCGTTTTATGAACGAGCTATATATTAAAATTACTCAAACATACCACTGCACAATACTATGAAACTATGTATAGTATTCTTAAACGTTTGAAATTTAGTTACTGTAAATAAAAGGATGTAATTCTTTAGTACAATAAAATAATAACAAATGGTAGAGTGCAAACCTCTGGTGCTAGGGGTTGTAGGATCGATCCCTGCTCATGGCATACTTTTTCTTCTTACAAGCTATTCAGTTTAAAATTGAACTGGACTTTGCGCATATAAACTAGGGTGACCAGATTATAAAAACAAAAAGAAAAAAATGCCGTCTTGATGTCAGTCATCTGATCTGTATTTTTATTTTTATTTTTTTCATTTTTATCATTTAAATAAATAGTGAGGCTATTGCAACTGTGAAAAATAAATTTTCCGAATAGTGTATCGCCACACTGTGTGATCATCGAGACATGGGCGTCGCCAGAAAATTTTCCAGCGGATTCAGGTGGTAGTTGCCTGTGGTTTTCCATAGTGTTGACACGGGCCATAAAGAATAATATATGGCATATGTACATTATTATTATTATTATTATTATTATTATTATTATTATTATTATTAT
>JAGDQP010072305.1:0-10528 GCA_022664845.1 Lepisma saccharinum | reverse complement strand
CTTCGAGATCTTAAAATTCTATTCTTACTTGTTTGAAAAGAAAGGGGGACGTCTGATGCATAAAGTTCGTATGTGTGTTCTTACATGCTGCGCATAGAGAACCCTTTTGAATACTTCTACAGCGCAAAAGCCAACGTAGCAGAGCGGGGCGCATGCGAAATGTGGAAAGAATTAAATCATGATGAAGGAGATGCTCGAAAGTTTGTATGTCGACTGACTGACTAATGGGCTGTGAAAAGAAGAGATAGGTAAAGATCGTAATTTTTCCCCCTCTGAAATATAAACAATGACAAATAATAGAATTTTAAAATTTCCTCCGTCATTACAGCGCCTTCTGATGTAATCGAATCTACAACTGCGTAAACTAATGAAACATTAATTTGCATTTTTAAAATTACATTAAACATTAAGGACAAGTGAGGTAGAAAGAACCAAAGGCAAAAATGCAATAATGGGCCCCTAATTTCTGCCTGAGAAATGAGCTAATCTGGACTCCGTCCCTGAACATGAATTTAATCTCGACGCCACGTCTTTTCGAAAAAGAAGGTTCGGATAATTGTGTTAACGAGTCCATTGTGTCCGTTTCTCTGAATGATACAGAGTTGTTACATGTTCATCTTTCTTCAGAGAAGAAAAAATAATAAAAATGAGAAAGGATCGGTGTGCTATGTTGTCAGGCATTTCTTCTTTCTTTCACTTTGTGAATTAGGCCTATAGCTCTTTCCTTTGTTTTCAAACTGAAGGCGACGGTAGGCCCTTTTTTTTTGCTTCCATCAAGCTATGAATAACCCTGTGCAAAACCATCACCTTTCCAGGAACGTGTGAACGCAACAACTTCATATTACCTTACTCTTCTTCCTCAAATCTTTGGTTGGCGTGTAAACTCCCTTTTCTGGCATCTGACTGAAAACTCTTTGCCATCTTTTCCTGTAGATCGTCCATGAAGAATTTATGGATGAGGTGTTGGGTGGTAGAGGGATCAACTTCTGCCATTGTACACAGCACATAAAGATTTCAGGACCTGTTTTCCACAAACACGTCGTCTTGCTCTAGCGGGGAAAGCTAAGAACTGTATAATTCAAAGCAGCACTAATTGATACTAAATTATTAAGCCTAACAAAACAGCCGTCTCCCGGTATCAATGCCCGTTTGACCTCATTTTCTGAAAACAACACAGTGCGACGAGAAAGACAACACGGTCCTAAGAAAAACACAGAATTCAAGCGTACATAAACTTCATTAGGGTAATATTTGCTTTGCGCGGAGAGAAAATTTTATCTTGTTTGACTAAGAAAACGCAGGATGTCTTGTATAAATGGCATTTGGGCTTAAAAATGTGTGTTGACGGAATGGGGAGACGAGACGAATAGTGAGGGGTTCGATGTGAAAAGGTGGTGGAGAGAAAACCTTTCTCGCTTATTATTTCTGCTCAGGAATTCTGTGCACTTCTGTCGCTCACGACTTGATGATATTAGCAGTACAAAAGTGGTTAACTGGTGAATATTAAAATACCTTCAACCCAGCATGTATGAGTCGACGTGACAACAGAGGTAGTGGCAAGGAGGCTGTAAGATGTCTTGATGGTGAGCTTGTTACCTACCGACAGGGGTTGTTGGATGGATGTGATGGGGATGGAAGCAGGGGGAGGAGGGGGCGGAGGAATACATAGCGAGAGAATGTGCAACTGGGAAACTGAGATTACCCGATTACTCGAATTACTCACCGCAGTAACCCGACTGCGAGAGGGTGGAAGGTGACATTTGGAATAAGAAGGTCCTGGGCTCTTTTAGTTTGACTTTGGGAAAAGGTGAGTGAACATGTTGGTGATCTATTGAGAAAGACAACCACCAAGCCCAACGAACAAATCAGATGCGATATCTTGCGAAATTCTGTCTGCCTTGATTTTCACTTTTTTAATGTGGTTTTTCTCATGAGAAATTTCCATCATGCAACGTTTAATTTTCTAGGCTTCTCTTGGTCTTGAAAATACATGCTTAACATGTATTCATTTATTAAGATTTCTAGCATAATCTAACAGACAAAAGCTAGGAAAACTTGAAAAATAAATCAATAGTTTTCTTTCTCTCTTTGTCGATTAGATATGTATAAAAAAGTATAGTTCTGAGTTCTGTAACCGCGGGAGAGGAGTTGTAGCGTGATCATGAGTCTAAGACACTTTTAATAGCCAATTCGAGGTAGGTAGTGAAAGCGTGAGTTGTCGCTGATTGGTTGTGCACTTCCCATTTCACCCCGCGCGCTAGCCAAGACCCCTTTCAGAGGTATACAGAACTCGGAACTGCACAATATCAGACCATTCCCGAACGTAAGTAATTTTTATGGGATCTTTGAGATGGGAGGGGAAAGGCCAGTCCATTCGCTCTTTTGACTGCTCATTTTAGTTGTCAATGATAAAGCAACTTCCAATTTAAAGTCCACCATGATGAAATTACAAGCCAATTCTATTCATATACAAGGAAAAACTTCAGATCCACATGCTATTTATTTAATCGAGAATTAATGTTGCCGTTTAGCCATATTTTAGTGTTCGTGAGGATGCGTAGTGTGTGTTTTAAAATGACGTTCGTTGATTTCAAAATCTAATCACATAACTCGTTTGAATTTTTAAACAGGTCTTAAACAAGCTCATGAGCTTCTAAGACGAGTCCTACGGTTTTTGTTGAAGTGGGCTCCCAACCACTGTGATCAATGGATCACAACTGTATATTATCCCAGGACTATTTTCATATCATTCGGGTACCTGCACATTTCTTTTAAATTATTTGGAATTTTTTATCAGTTCCTGAAGATACAAGCGGTGTTAACCGAACGACCGAAGCTCAGTTCGTGGAGCGTTGGCTTCGCATTCGTGAGGTCCTGGGTTCGATAATCAACGGCCGACCATCCTGAGCTTTTTCCTCAGTCGCACCGGGCAAATGTCAGTCTTTTTCTCAGTACCCTCAACTTACGCCCTCGCCGAATTCTTCCCGCATCCCTTACCCTACCCTATCCCGCTCTAAGCCATAGAGGCCCAAAGTGCATAAATAAATGTAACTCAATTCAGCAAGAGATGTTAAGAGTACTTACATTGTGAGAAGTAATGGATAAATAGCAACCAGTTTCAGTGGGGGCGACGGATATTCAAAATTAAATGAAATTTCAGATCATATACACATAAGAAAGACAAACCTATATGTATTTAATACATATTTATGCAACCATACGTACATCCTAGAGATTGCTCAAGACAATGTGTTTCTTCTGAACTCCATAAGTCAATACTCCAGAGCATATCAGTATGCCGGTGCAAGAACCAGACAACTCCCTTTTTAAGCCAAATTTAGTTTTCAATGTAAATATATTGTTCTAAAAATTTGCTTTCAGCTGGTGCAAGAACGAGCCAAATCCGTTGTTTCTAACGGGCGATATTAACAAAACAGCCAAAATTCCGGGGCAAGACTCAGACAGCTTCCGGCGTGGTCTGTTTCTTACGCCGGCAGAAGTTCCCAAAGATTCCCTGTGATAGGAGTTTCGGTCTCATTGAATACGTTCCTCCCGCCTGTATGGTTTTTTCTGACGACATTGATGCCGATGGTGCGGAAAATCAAAATTGAATTCAAGTCAACTAATATTTTTATGTAAATGATTTTTCAAAATATTCTTTTGTTGAACAATGCAGTATATTAGAAAGGTTTATTAATTTGAAACCATCAGTTATTTTTGTATGGAGTTTTTTTTTTCGTTTCCTGAAAAATTATGAAAAATGGAGTTGTTTGATTCTTGCACGGCATCTTCAAACGCATTATGTTTTAATAATTACATGAAAAGTGCCTATTTTTCAATTGATGTGTGAAACTTGGCTTTTACACCAAATTTTAATCGATAAGAGTAAATAAATATCTACAGTATGTACAGTATTTTCAACAGTATTTTAATCTTAAAAGATCACAAATTGTATGTGTTTTTTTTTTTTTTACAATGTATCTGTATTTTGAAAGATATTTTAGAGATTTTCTGATGTAGGTGGTGAGAAATGAAATAAAACGTTTGCCTGTGTGTTTGGGTTTGTGCCTCAGAAACAGAATTGAGGCTATTTTGAAATATGGTAATTTTCTTTCATAATTCATACATTATTGAAGATGTAAGATTAATATTATGGGATTAAATTAAATTGAATTCATTTAAGGCCTTTAGGCATCTTTGGCTCAGGCCGTTATGGGATTAAAGAATACAATGCATTAAATGATGTTTTACTACATCATTTTTAGATCCGCCATGCTGAGTCAAAATGGTGGGTAATATTACATTATTAAATATTTAATACAGGATTTGCGTGTGTTTTTTTCGGGGTGTTCCTGTTTCCTCCCACTTTCTTCATTCCACCAATTCATCCCATATCATCATCCATGCGGTCTGAGCCATAGTTGCCTAAAGGCCTTCAAATAAATTCCAATTAAACAAATCTTTATAAGGAAAATAGTATTGAAGTGCAACAGTTGTATACAGAGTTTGCTGCGATACTCTGGAAACAAAGTAGTGGCATTTTAAATAACGTTAAAAAATTTGTAAAACGGCCAAATTTCTTTAAATAGACTTTAGAATAAGAAAACTGACAATTTTATTAATTACCATCATATAAGTCATTTTCTAATCAAAATACTTGAGATGAATCTTATATTTTTGTGTACATCAAAATAGAGAGTATCTAAAAGGTAACCAATAAATTTCTGTCGGATTTTGACCTACAAAGAGAAACGCGATAGCATGAAGTAAGACGTACCTGGAAAATCACAAATAGTCCCAATCAGTAGCAATGACCTATCTCCAACGCTCGGGCAGACGAAGGATCCATGGTGGTAAAACTCAACGGAACGTGAACCAAACAAGTAGCCCAGTGCGTCTATCACCTCGTCAAGGGGTTCGGAAACGTTGTTGTTGCATATGGTTTTCTAACTAGTGAAACAAATGGTAATCCGAAGATGCTATGTAAGGGGAATATGGGGGATGCATGAATGTTTTCCAACCAAGTCGGATAATGGTGTCATGGGTAACCTTAGCAACATATGGTTTCACGTTGTCCTGTAACAGAATCACAGTTCTGCGATTCAAAACCACTGGCTCCACGGCTATCAGTGTTTCATGCGCTCGTTTCAATTGCTGTGAGTGTACAGTTGTATTGATTGTCTTTCCAGGTGGCATCAGTTCGCGATGCACAATATCCCGAGGAGTCCACCAAACACAGAACATAATCTTTTGTTGATGCAGTGGTGCTTTTGGTTGTTTCGGAGGGTGTTCATGTGGTGCCAAGCCATGATGACGCTGTTGAGTATCGTAAAGAATTCACTTCTCATCGCAGGTTAGCATTCTATGCAGAAATGAAACCTTTCTCTGACGAAACAACAAAGAATTAGAGGCATTTGTTCGTATCTCTTTCTGAGCCTCAGTCACCTCCTTTAGGACCCATCGTTCCACTTTATACCGTTTCCCAAGCTGATGGAGGTGTTGTCGAATGGTTTCCGCACTGAACTTGAATGTTTCATATGTTTGGCAATTATATAGACCTCAATAGCCGGATTGAGTGCCTCGTTGTCTATGGTTTGTAGCCGTCTTGTACGTGGTAGGTCCTGAAAGAATTCATCTCCATCCGTTAAACTATCGTTGTACTATCCGCTCATCTACCACATGCCTGGTATAATTTTCCTCCCCTTGCACTGGCGTTCATTCCCAGTTCAAACTCGTATAGCATGCAGGCCCTTATAACGCTGCTTGGGGTTCCCATAGTTAACCTGTTCTCACTGACGTCCTCGTTTAACTGTGGTGACCACTATCAGTTGGATACAAGAGAAAGCATTCACTAACACGTTAGCTTCCTCTATCTGTCTCAGCTCTGAATGAACAATGTGAGAAGCGCGTGCAGTTCGACCATGGTGTGAAAATCCGACAGAACTTCACTTTTTGCCTTTATAAATTGAAGTGTGTGAATATGTATGAAGTATCATAGTATGAATAAAAGTGGTTGTGAATATTTTTTTTAACTTTACATCTCAGATTTCACCAAATTTATTACGCTGTTTAAAACATATAGTGATTCTTCATAATAAAGCTAACGGACCTTGTAATTTGATTAGGCAACTCACATTGTTTTATATCACACATTATCAATCGTTTGAAGATCAATTCCTCGGTAATTGTATTGGTTTCCAGAACATCCACCATTTGCATTCAAACTATTATGAAATCAGGTGTTAGATTATAGTCCAAATTGCACCAAATCCACAAGTCTCGTGGACATGGGACACACTAATTGCATTTTCTGTTTGGGTGGAAATTGAAATATCCTCATTTTGCGACATAATAGGTGAATTATATTTCTCATTTACTACTGCGCACTGAACTAGTTTAAGATTATTTTCCTTTGATTAAATTAGCTATTAAGAAGGTAGAAAGCCGTGCAAAAATCCAAATATAGTTCTCGATTTTTTTATTTTTTTATTCTTTGTATACATTTATTATTATTAAAACTACTATGTCGGGAGATGTTAAGAATCAATCATATATTTAACTTAAAATAAAGATTTGAGACTGTTTCTAGTTGTTATTTTCGTCTTAATTGACAACTTAGCTTTAAAGAAAGGACCTACTATTAATAATACCATAGACACTGACGTATCTCCCTTACATGGTAGTAAGAAAGAGCATGACATTAACATTTAAATTACATTAATAGCGTAATTGTGGAGCTTGGCTACAACTTCGAAAATCGAAGAAAGAATTTAAAATTGCAAGCGTCCACACAAATGGTAACCCATATTTTTAATCCTGTTACACGAATAAAACGAAAGATATTCATAATTGTTTTGCTGTGTGTACTGTTTTAGAATAGCATTATTCAATATTTCTTTACCAATAAAATGTTTTCAGTTGTTTGTTTGCTTGTCAAAGGATTATATGTTTGTTTTGGCTCCCTAGGTTAATCCCTTCAGCAAAATATATAATTCATGAGAACCGTATTAAACTGCAGATCCTAAAATCCCTCCTCTTCTGTGTATCTGTCTTTTCTGTCAATGAGGCTGGAAGAGGTTGGAGGAATATTTCCCTGTTTGACTTGGAAGTGGAGCAGTATAACTTCGCCGCGTTGATCCAAATCGTATAATGCTCTCCATTTGCTCGCGTTGAGTGCGAATTGTCATGCCTTCCAAGGCACAACAGTTATCTGTGGCCCATTGTATTCTCGTCTTGAGAGGAACTATTGTGTTAGGCAGATGCTGTGTAATGCGGAAATGATAAAGCCATGTTCGGCCGTGTTGTCGTTTCACGCCTGCCAGCCTGCCCATGGACACGCAACAAGCAGTAATCTACACTTCACACCCCCTACTTATACCTTAAAATGGTTTTTATTTTCCTTCCGTCTGTTTATACCACAATCAGAGCTAAGATAGGATTGACACAGTTCTTGGGAAAGAGATAGGAGCCTCGTTGATCCTGTATACTGTCCTATTGTTTCTGCCATCTGAAACTATTGTGGTGGTACGGAAGTATGCAAGAGGTGATTCATTTGCATTTCAGTTCACAGTAAGACGATTATATTCATAGAGCTCGTTTCTACGGCGTATTATATAGTCTTATTCAGAGTCGAGATATTGATAAAACAAACTTCTGAATACGATACTTGGAAGTAGGGGCCCTTATACTGCAGAGAAGTGTTTAATCAATATAGCCTATTTTAAAGACCTCATAGTTAACATGAATGAATAGAGAAAATCCTGAGTATATTGGATTAAAGGGCATCCGTAGTGGCTTTCAAAGATGTAGTTCTCTTGGATTGTTTTCACATATTTCGGTGGTGTCTTTTTCTACAAATTGGTAAATTTAATTACTTGAAGTGAATGTTACCCAAGTTGCATAATAATTTTAGTTTCAAATGATTAGGTTCCATCCAAATTAGGTTCAAATAATGAGTGTTTAAAAAGCGAAAGTAAATGAAGTCGTGTTTCGTCACTTAGTTATTTTGGACCTTACTCATTCGTTTTTTAGTGCAAATAAGGACTTATTTTAATTTTAAAATATGTATAATACCTGCGTACGTTTCAGGACTAAGTATATTTTACCCGCCACAGAGCGCATCTATCATTATTGTATCAGTATCACTATATGGGATGATACAACCTAACACCGCAATGAATGAAACCCGAACCTCAATATTTCAAATCTTGTCGGTCCTCTAATAAATAGCTTTCCGTTCTTCCTTATAAAGATGGCACGTATATCATTATGCGTGGGCGTTTATTTTACATAATGTTCCGAAAGGTCTTCACCTATCCCGAATTAAGATTGTAGTCTTATTATTAGCCTACCGGTTGAATATTCCCAGTGGCAATTTGCAGTTGAACATTTGTAGAACTCAGTCAACTTTCTTTTCTTTTTTTTTTTTTTTATTTAGTCTTAGATTATTTCTTTCAGAACCCGGTGATGAAGTAAGAACCGATCACCTTCCGCTCAGCGGTGTGAAGAAACCTGACGCGCCGTACCATCTCACTTCCTGTGAAGCACAGCACTCATATCCGGTAACAGCACTAATTATCAGTGAGGGTAGAAAACGAATGAGGTCTTTCCCTTCTTTAGACGAAAATATCCGGCAGCTAGTTGCCCGGAACTCATCCTTAACTTTACGGAAGTTCTTTTCTCTTCTTTTCATCCCCCACTCCTTTTTAGTATCAACCGGTTATTTGAACAAAAGAAAGGAAGAAGATAAAAGTAAAACGAATGTGGTTCAATTTTTTTCATTAAGAAACATAAAAACCACTGTAATCACGTATCAGCTACGTTGATGTAATAAGAAATCAAATATAGAGCAAGAATTTTAAATCTTGAAAAGATGGGATGAACCATATTTCAATAACAGTTTCCAAATGCATTCTTTTAATATTGAATCATTTTTACTAAATAAAAATGTCATAATTATGTAATTGGTGTTACCATTAATTTTTGTCCTGTATAATTTTCTAAACCTAAGTTGTATAACATCCCTGTCACATAATGAACAGGCAGATAAAAATAATGTGTCGATTTTCTGTTTATATATATGTTCTCTAAACCAATTCAGAGCTTGGTACTTGTCAAAATGTATGGTCAGAATTGGTATAGCTATGGACAAAAATGTTGACGTATGTCTATAACTAACTTTCCTTATTGCAAAAATAAATATATTGACGTATCTTTATGGAAAATATTGTCCTGATACTGTATTTAGCAAAATAACGGATTTAGCTATTAAAATCCACACCCATGCCCCTGCCGGGCCTGGGACCTTCGAGCCGTTGGCCTACCGCCGCAGACCGCACGGCCACCCGGCCGGCGGAACTAGTTTTGTGTGAAATACCTATGGTTAGTGATGCCTATTACCTCAAGTCAGACTTAGTTAAAAAAACTTATTTTTATAATTACGCACTTATATTTTGAAGACTAATGCTTTAATACAAATTATACTTTCTAAACAGTCTGTACAATTCTGTCTTGAACAGTAATTGATCCTTTGTAGATTATAATGCATTTCTTCAAATGGTATTCCTCTAACACAAACTATTGTTTCTTCTAAGTAAGTCCAAATTAGGCGTCTCTTCTGTATGTTTCCGCCCATTCTGACTAAAGTTTTTCCAAGGGGTTTCCTCAGTATCACCAGGCAAATGCCGGGATGGCACTACTAAATAGTCTGACCGTCTACCTTCCAATATCCTATTTCGGCCTGAGTCTAAGTCCATAAATAAAATTCAAATTCAAAATTCTTCTGTAAGTTTCATGACTACTTCTTTTTTTTTTTTTTTGTATTTTATTTTAGCGAGTTATGCATATTTAGAATTGTAAGGAATATTTGGAGGTAATTCAGTGTTTCACACTTCTTGTCAGTTTTCTTTTTGTTCTAAACGCTATATGTATTTTTCTATTCTTACGTTTTGTAGTGTAATAGCGTTCCGATCTAATACTGGTGGTATCTGTTGCACATTTCAGAGCTACGTTAAAAAGTAAAGACACTTATATTGAGAAAAAACTAAAACTAAATCCTAATTAGGATTTCTGAAAATGAAGCTTAAGATTTTATCAAATGGAGAGGAATGGAAATATAAGTAATATTGCACAGTTATATTTAACTGTGTACGGTTAGTTTTTTTCAAGTTCATAGAGAACGTCTCTGATCTCTATTGCGCGAGTTTGTAACCAATGACTTCGGTAACCTTGACCAGTATCATTTACTATTACTGGTGGATATTGATCACTAATCTCTTCATGAATCGTTTCGTGTAGTTATTGGTATTGAGAATGTAAGAATATTGGCGCCAGTGTGCTTTTATTGTTTGTTTTTTTTTCTTCTTCGCCATATCAATACGCAAAGTAGGAAGAGTGTGGGAAGGAAACACTTTTCGTTGAAAGTTCCTGCTGTTTGGATCCAAATCCACCGAGCACTTTCAGCACTTCTTCCCCTCGAAGAAAACAGAAGACGATGATCCGTTGGGGTTATATCAGAGGTCTGAAAGAT
>JAGDQP010072303.1:0-10528 GCA_022664845.1 Lepisma saccharinum | reverse complement strand
AGTGACTGATAACTACGTCACAGAGCAAAGGATAGTCACAGTTGGCGACGGGTGAGGGAGGGGTTTGAAGAGACAAGCAGGCGCTGTTGATTATTTGTTTACCTTTTGTCTGTATTAGTAACAGACTATTATATGACTGGTTTCAATGACACTACTCTTGCAATTCATGTATAACTCAGCAACGTCTTTTCTCTTTCTATGATTCTGTTTCCTCTCACTCCCCTCGCAATTCTCCAAAATGAAAAGTAAAAGAAACCAAAATAATACATCGTTTGGAAAAAAAGAGTACAAATTAGGAAAGACTATAATGATGTGTCCATGCCCCAGATATCCGAATATCCGAAACTCGGATCCGGAAAACCGGATCCGGTTATTCGCGGTTCCGAATATCCGAAATCTGGATCCGGTTGGTCATCCCTACTCTCCACTCAACATTAGAATGATTGTGATTATAGCACAGTACGTCAAGTTTTGGAGCGGGTCTATGCTTGGGACCCGGTGACATGATTTAGGTCTCGCCTGAAGACAAAGTAGAGCATTTGATTATTTCCTTGCGTTTGAGGGGTGACCGAGACCTGAGGTGTTACCCCCAGAGCACGAAAATTACAAAACTGGAGCTCATTAAGTTCTCAGACGGGGTCAATCGGGTCAAGTTTAGGATCGGATCACGTATATCCGTGTCAGGCCGGGCCACCAAAACTGACATGGTTTCAGCTCTGCCATGCTGCTTCCTCTATATAAGTTATTAGTATTATTTTTTTTTTTCAGAATTTCAGAGGAATTCAGTATTTTAATATTCCGATATTGTTGAGTATATTGATACTGTTCGGTATTTCGGTATATTGATACTTCGGTATTTCGATATTTCTGTATTATTGGTATTTCGGTATTTCGGTTGGGTGATACCGAATTTTCGGTATTCCAAAATACCGATACCGATTTCGGTATATCGATATTTTTGACAGCCCTATGTATCATGGACCGCAAGTAAATAAGAGAACACATTGAGGACACATTTTTTCAGTAGGTACATAAAAGTTCACATGGGTACACATTAAGTTAATTTTTGGTGAGGTATTTGTGTACTCCCCCCCCCCCGCCAGTGCCCGGAGATTTTCAGTGTAGTGCAGTGACAATATACTCTCGCAGCTTGATGACAGTTTTCAGAGCAATTGTTAGCCACATAATGAACTTTTCTGCTGGCGTCTTGCAAATCTCAGAATAAGAAGTAACTAATGTGGATATTTACAAATTTGCAACCTAGATCCTGGAAATATTGCAGAACAATTTCAAGCTTTCCGTACAACATACCCGTCCGTGATGAAATGCATCGATTAACTTATATTGGCTTAGGAAGATACAAATGAAGAAGGAGAACGTGATTGAACTGTAGCCATCGAGACAAAAAATAAGTGGTACTGAATATTCGGACGAGGAACTTGCAAAGTTTCAAGAACTAAAACAACGCTGAGTTCAGAATGATTTTTTAAACCATATCAGGTGTCGTCCAGTTCACTAATTTCTCAAACATAAATATTTTGCACAAGTTTCTTATTATTCTCGTATTCAAGACTAGTTGTTAGCTGAACGTACAATGATTTCCGTGAGAATAAT
This sequence comes from Lepisma saccharinum, assembly GCA_022664845.1. NCBI lineage: Eukaryota > Metazoa > Arthropoda > Insecta > Zygentoma > Lepismatidae > Lepisma > Lepisma saccharinum. Next base: position 8,914 of record JAGDQP010072303.1, on the reverse strand, counting down.
AAACATAGATTAATTTCTTCCACGACAGCCCAAATAATTCCTTCATGTGAGTTCAACATTATTCGCAAGAATTCAACAGTATACTGGAGAAACGTTCCTACGACTAAAACTATCGCAATACATGTAAGCTATTTTTCTTGGGCCTGAGGATCAATAAAAGAATAGTTCCTGCTTGCAGTTGTAATATGTGATAATCAGGATTAGGATTTTTAGGTGTGCACCTTTTACTTGTAGGGCAAATTAGAGTTACCTAAAATAAATCAGTCTGTGAAATGTTGCCTCCAGTTGAAAATGGAGGCAATTTTCCAGTGTTTTTTTTTTCCTTTTTGAGACCTTTATCTCTCTTTCGCTTCACTCTGCCTATAATCCCCTTTTCTCCCCTTTTACTGCTACTTTTTAATATTTTTCCCAGCACATCGTATTAACATTTAATTTACTTTTGAATTTCATTTGTACTGCAATTTGTATTACGTATGATCATAGTGAGCACGGGATAGAGGGCAAAGTACACCTGTGGTAACAATGAAGAATTCCACTCGCTGGCATTTGGTAAAAGTAAATTGGCTTTACATGATCTATCTGTAAAACAACAATTCGTTGTACCGAATTTAACGTATTTTACTTCAGCCGTGAGCCGAGTGCATAGATATCGTATGAGGAGTCTACTAATATAATTATGTTCATTGCATTCTTTTCTTTTACAAGTAATTTCACTGGAATCAATTGTCTCCTTCAGTGAATGTACGTACATTTCTTGCTTAACAAGTTTAGCGCAAGATTTCGTCGTGCCGCACGTATAAAATCCTGATTTTTCGTCCTGACTCAGGAATTCAAGCAGAATTTCATCGAAACTGATGGAACTGTTTGCTAAACGATGCACTGTTTGTGATTCAAGGAATCACGTTAAATGAAAAACATACAACAACATATTTCCAGTTTGAAGGATCACGAGAACAAGACTTTTCAAACAATCCCGACAGCCTCTATTACGAAATGCCTTTGAGCAGTGTTCTTCAAAGAGCCAACATTCCAAAGGAATTTAACATCTATGTGTGTGCAGCTATTACACAGCCGGGAATTTCACTCTATAATATGCCTTAGCAATCTAAAGGTCCTGGGAACGATCCCAGAGGCCGCCCATCCTGACTGAGGTATTTCGAGGGTTTTCCTTTGGTTTATCAGCCAAAAACGAGGATGGTACTTGGTCGACTACCTTCCAATATCTTTTCGACCACATTAAATAGGCCTGACCCTGACGAAAGTAGATAAATAAATTCAATAAATTCAACGTCTTATCTCCGGATATAAACAAACTGAGAGGTGCGTAATATTGTGATGTACAAGAGCTTATTTTCTTCCTTTTTCTGGCGAATGACTGGTATGTAACCTAATGAATACAATTACCTCTGTACCCATAGTGCTAGTAACTTATTCCGTAATTTTCAAATAAATATCCCAGACCAATTCTTTTTTACCCTTTTTGTCCCTCCCCCGCTTTTTGTATTATTTTGGCACTTTTTCCCTATGAAAATTACCCTAAAAATCCTAACCCTAGTGATAATATATAAAAATATAATATATCAATATTATATGTGGACCCCAGAGGTAAAGTGGGCTAAGTGCATTTTCGAATAAAAAAAGTTGGAGGTAATCTTTTATATATAACCCGAAATATATGACACAAAATTGTCATTTTTTGAACATGGACACATTAAGATCCAAGGTTTATTTGTACAAAATATGACAATTTTGTGTCATATATTTCGGGTTATATATAAAAGATTACCTCCAACTTTTTAATTAAAAAATGAACTTAGCGCCCTTGACTTTTGGGGTCCACATGTGTATATTATCAATTGTGTTTGATGTTCACTATAATCGTTTTGAAACAACTGTAAGATTGGTAAAGCTTGCTCATATTCCTTATGAAAAATTAAATTAAAAAATTGGTAATGGACATGAAAGGGTATTTATTTGAAGGAGGATGAGCCTATTAAATTAGGGGGGACTGCGTCATAGACATTGGGGGCTGGGCACCCCTGACTCTAATTACATAAAAACACAAGCAAGAGAGGAAGAAACTGGTTAGGTCATTGCTTGGCAAATATTGTATATTGAAAAATAACTAGAAGATACAGTTGAAGGAACACTTCAATTTAACTGAATTGAATTACTGTCTTTAGGCATCTTTGGTTCATGCCAGTTGAATTATAAGAGCTGAACTAGGCTTGAAGAACCTGCCGCTTTTGGCAGCACTCTAATGATGCCGAAGAAGCCCGATAAACTATTTTTATATCTATAAATGTAACTAGTAAACAGAAAGAGTCGCATTTTCTTTAATTTGAAATATGGAAAGGGTCAATATAGTGCAAGCTTTGGTTTTATTTATGTTATAATTATTTTTTCCCTAAAGGAAGTGCTATTGATAAGCTGATAACAGAAGAATTATTACCAGCTACTTGGAACTGACCTCTTTATTTACTTGGCCCTGTCTTTGGAGTAGATAAAAATCGTGCCATAAAAAGCGAAAAGATCAAGAACCTTCAACTCAAATTTCTATGTCAAGTGTACGTTTCAATGTTATACATTATAGTACAGTACTTATGTTATAATACGCTTTCCTGTTTTCTGTAGGAATTGAAGAGTAACGATTCCTTAAAATAAGTAAACTGCCAGTCATATCACTATTATGCTCTAGAAATATACAGTTTGTTCAGAATTTTTAAAAATAAATATATCTGTAATTGTTTCATTAGATTAACCTCCACTGCTCATTATGAAGGCTGAAGAGGTTTATCAAACTTGATTCACAGTTAAGCTAGGAACGACATTAAAGGTCATTGAGGAGAGCATCAGTTAAATACGAATTAATTCTATATTTCATCAACACATTAAATTTATATCGAAATTTATCGGTATGATAATTTCGAAAGATGCAAATCGTGATGGATGTTTCAAATCGAACTATAAAGGTTGAACGTGGTGGATGGCAAGGGAGAGTTGTACTAAGAATACAGACGCCAGTCGGATTAGTAGCAATTGTTTGATCAATTCAGCCACATTATTGCGCAGGTTCAATCAAATACACCTTATGAATCAACTGAACTTGAATTTGAATTTAATTTTAGGCAACTTTGGCTGAAGCCGAGAATCAATTAAAATTGATTCTCAAATCTTTTTCTGGTATGTTGTGTAAATGTCACATATAAGATTGGACAATTACGTTATAGACCTGACACCTCCTTGATCTCTTCCACAATAACACATACGTTGATTCTATGGTAATAACACCGTTCAATGTTTGCCGGTTCAATGTTGTATTTAAAATTGTAACAATGATTGAACGTTTAATTTTTTAAATTTTGAATTTGAATTTACGTCATTATACGTTTGTACGTGTATAACTTGGAAAAGTTGAATTAACCGTTGAGCGGGCGTATATTCAACAGTGTTATCAACGGTTTTCCCCAGCACGAAATAATATTAGAACGGTCACATATTTTGATATCAGAATAGTATGTAGCATAAACTGTAAGCTTATCCCATAAGTAACGTCGTATTTTTGCACCGTGAGGAAAAGAACGCAACACTGCCGTTCGTCTGAGAAATAATTTCCATCGGACTCCACAACACTCTGCCACCTGTCAACCAGTTGTTGAAAACCCCGCTGAAAGCAGTCAACTGTTTTGGAGACATAGAACTGGGTCACTGTTCGCCGCAAATCATCCTCATTTTGCAGTGTTTTACCGGAAAGGTGGTTTTGCAGACTTCGAAAAAGACAGTAGCCTGCTGGTGCAAGATCTAGTGAAAACGCCGGGTAGGGAGTTTGTCCCAGCCACATTCCTCGGTCTTAGCACAGGTCCTTGCCGTATGTGGGTGCTCGTTATTACCGTGGATGAGCAGACCCTTGTAATTAACCAGAGCAGGGCGTTTCTCCAACAATGTAGTCCGTAGTTGTTCAAGCTGTCGACAGTAGACATCTGCCTTGATGGTCTGGTTACGTGGCAAGAGCTCAAAATTTATTATCCCACCAACCACATCAATTTGCAGGGGTGGAGATACTGTTTTAGCACAGTTCCTGCGCCCCCTTTAGGTACCCACTGCCGTTTGGGTGTAATTTTATGGTAGAGGAACAACTTTTTATCCCCTGTCACCATTCTGTCCAGAAATGGCTAACGTCTGTGAGGGGTGAGCAGGAAATTTCAAATGTGACCTCTCTGCTACTTCTGTTGAAGCGTTAACGCATGGGTAACCATTTTCCTAGTTTCGACACGTACCGAAGGTCCTGCAGATCTCAATGAACGGTCAAATCGGTAAAATGGAGTTCGCTGGTCAGTTCTTCAACAGTTTGCATTGGATTTGCCTCCACCGTTTCTCGCAGCGCATCGTTGTCCAGCTGCACAGGTCTCCCTTCCCGTGGTTTATCGGTGAGGCTGGTGTCCCCAGACCGAAAGCTCTGAAACTACCTGTGGCACTTTCGCACATCCACAGCACCCTGACCATATACGTCATTGATGTTTCGTGCCGCTGCGCTAGCTTGATGTCCCTGGTGAAATTCATACAGTATGACATTCCGGATGTAGTCCTCCGACACTTCCCTGATCAAACACAAGCCACACTTCCAAAACGTGCAGTAGACCGTTCTCCTTCTACACACTGCTGACAATAACCCAGCTATGGTAGTGCCGTCTACTTCACTATGGCGTCATTGCGGCGGTCATCGCACATACGACATTACTTATGGGATAACACGATAGTAGGAATAATAATATATTGGTTTGATACATAAACGGCTAATACAGAGTGTATCAAGATTTTTTTATTTGTCATTGTATCTATTTTATATACAAAATAATACCGCCTCACATAATTCTGCTTGTCTTAGATGAGTGACATAAGCGTACAATTTAGTAAATTCTTTTAAAACTCTCCAAGATCAAAACTAATTTTCATCCACACAGCAAGAAAATATTGTCAAAATAATGTTTAAAGTAATTGTTAGGTCTGTTAATCATACATTTTAAATACTCCTGAAAATATTTTCTGAATTATATACACTATACTTCCAAACATATTCGTACTCCGAAATATTTTGACAATATTTCAAAAAATTCAAGCTTCTAATTCGGAAACAGTCTATAACTGACTCAGAAAACATTTTAGGAAACTTTTAAAAGTACACTCATACTCAAAATAATTTTCGCGTGTGTTTATTTGACAGATTATACAAATAATAATTTTCTCCTTGAATTCTGGCGTTCGTTTTTTCTATACTTATGAAGTATGTAGAAACTAATATTTCCTGAATTTTTTTCCACAAAAATATTAATAAATAATGAAACTATAACGAAAAGCAAAAACATGGAGAAATTATCGAAAAAAATTAAGTCCAAAACTGAGATATTTGGCAACATAGGGAAATTGACGGGGAAACTAAGAGGAAAGAAGGGATATTTCTCTTGACTCTATGGAACAATGTATATCTTTAGTACTATCAGCAACTGAGATTACAGACAATGTTCTTTCAAATAAAGCATTACACAAACAAAAGTTACAGATACAACATACGCACTGCATAATGAGGTAGTATAAACAATTATATTCCTGAGAATGCGCGAAGAAAGACACAAGATTGGTTTTAAATTTCGAAATAAAGACTGTCATTCAATGTTGGGCTAATAAACGTTGATGAAAGTCCGATAGTGCAGCGCCCTCTGTGACGTAGTGTTTAAGGTTGGCGACCCCGAAGCAAAGAGTTTTCAGTTCGAGTCGCCTCTCCGTCGTAAATATATTTTTCAAGAATGCAAAACGGCATGATTAATTCTCTTAGATTATATTATTCTTAGTGTCAACTGACTGTTGATAGAACTATTTTTATTACATTACGAGTAAGGGAAAAGTTGTATCAGTTTCGGATAGAGGAGTGTAGAAATCTTTCCAGCTCCGCTTCGGATAAAAATTTTAAGAGATGGGTTGCCCTCGGAATTGTCAAACAGACTTCCCGGGATGGATTACAGGGTTTTAGGAAGCCTATATGATGCTGGTTGGATAGGATAGTAGATGAATAAGAGGATACTTCCACGTTCGTAAAATATAGCTGGTTCAAGCGCCTGCGTGGTATGCAACACGTCGTGCCACGGAGCATTGCGCTACAAGGCTAAATTAATGAAATTTCTCTTGAATACATACCGGGATAAATTCTCTAATGGAGACTCTCAAGTACTTTCTAAAACTGAAAAAGAACGATACTCTATATTTCCTATCCAGAGAAAATATCAAAACAACTCACTTTCACATTAACACCTTACAGGAAGAGGGGGGAGAATCCGTGCAACCAAAGAAATGAAAAAGATAATTTGGAAAAACAATGAATAATTTCCGAATATAATATAACGAAAGAAATAGCTACAATGAATTTAACAATGAAGTGGAATGTTATCCCAGGTGGATATTAAAATGAATTGTATTGCAGACCAGAAACAGCGGTAGTATCTATGTCTTTGATCACACATTTTCATATCACAATTTAAAGAAGAAAAAAATACTAAACAAATTATTTGATTAAATGATTTACATGACTTCTTCTTTACAATGTCTTGCCTTCCTTACTCAAATTTGACACAATAAGATTAATTTTAAACTGAATGAATCACTTGATATAACATTTACAAATAAACTACCTTCGCTCAATTATTAAACAAATCAGTTGACTGCCGTAAACAAACTTTTGACGCGAAATGTGAAGTATTTATTCGCAAGACTTAAACAGTTTTGCCAACTATACTGAAAACTATTATGCACTTACATAGAAATTTAGTTACAGCATACTGTGCCTTGGTTTGAGCTGAACATTTTTAATAAGCTTACACAACACTAGCGTTTTTATTATTGATACTTATGTTTATTATGATTAACCGGTCGGACCTAGGAGAGTCGGTTGAAGTTTACGTGTTGAATTTTTAAATTAAATAAGCACCCTGTATTCTTCACCTTTACATGATTGAATTAATTTCATACATATCGCTTTTATCCTACAGCTTCAGATACCAAAAGATTGTAAAAATAAAGTGGTACAATTCAGAGAAGGCTGTACCAATGCAAAGATGATTCTTTAAAAAAAAAACATGAGGTAACGGAAATTTGGAAATGTCAGTTTCTTGTTAGGTCTCGACAACCGGGGCGTTTTATTTTTATTATACTCTTTCGCTGCTAATGTGGTAACTATTAACTTCGTAATTTTATTCAAACTCATATATGCAGGCAGATAACATAGTGGAAAACAATTACCGGTATATATTCAAGAAATCTCACACCAAATCTACGGTAAATATTCATATGATAACGCATACACGCACATAATCAGTAATCTTGCCAACTAATTACATTATAAGAAATATATGAATACTTGGCCAAGAATTCGTTACACACTCTCGTACGTATAGATATTCGTATACTATATAAGACTTCTATACAACCTGTTGGGCAACGAAATTTTTATTTTTATTTTCATTATTATTATTAAAGGTTTGGAACAATTGGATATTTTTGTTTTGTTTACCCGACAGAAAACTGCGTCTGACAAACTTTCTCGGTTACCCCCTATGGTCCAGACTTAACGGGGCATGGAAACTGGACTCTGGTCAGTGGGGGAGGTGTGGCTGCGAGTTACAGTCATTTCCTTTAAAAGAGAAAGACAACGCACCCTTTTTTTTAGAATCAGATACAATAACATGTAACAGTTGCCGCATCACGATTTTTTTTTTGTATGTATGTAATTGTATGTCTATCTTTTTTTATTAATGTTAGTCAAAATTCATTGAGTTAATATGCAAACAGGATGAGTGAAATATTTTTTATTAAACCTTCCATCAATACCACAGTTTTGAATTTCTTTTTTTATCCCATTCCTTTTTGTTAAGAAAGAAATCTGGTTTCACAAAAGAGGACATACTGGATGTACCTATAACATTTCGAGAACACCTTGCTGAGAACCTGATAATCACCAAACAAAGGTAATGATGTGTACTGTTAAAGAAGTGAATAGACCCCGACACTCCAGGAAAGGTGTTAATGGACCAACTGCGCCTGTTTGTCGCAGAGAACTCTACACTGGAGACGTTATGTCTGGACTTCGAAGATGGCAAGATCCTACGAAGTGACTTGAGGACACGTACACTTTTAGCACATCATTAGTATCTGGAAAATGAATTTTTAGAGGAAAACAATCTACCTGAACTTGCGATCTCTGCCAGTCAACCAAAACCTTTATTTTGAAATTTTCGAAGGAAGAAGAGGAGGAAAATGTGGGTCAGGAAGACAGCACGGGAAACGGAACTTGGAAGAGTCAGTCGAATCTCACATTTTGTAAACACCAATTCGGGAGTGAATCGTAACTTAGTTTTTTTTTCGTTACGTGTGCCGTGCATTAGCGACATCGGTATTTTGTTCGGTGTTGGAAATATCTCACAGGATGTGCGGCTAATTCTTTAAAATTGCCCCCATAGTTGGAAATCTCTTCGCTGTCTCGTTCAATCTGTGTCTTCCGCACATTTGTGTGTTTATTTACCGTGTTATTCCTCGAGATGTTGGCTGTGCGACATAGAGACATGTTATGTGTAGACCTGGACTGCAGTCTGAATTGGACTACAACGCATCGCAAATTCAACAGGCAGAACCATGTGTCTCCAGGAACCTTGTTGTATTATCTACTGTCAGTTGAATGGAAATCGCATGGAAAGCAAAGGTGTCTATCTTCATGGACGCCACCAGGTACGATCCCAGGACAACAGAGATTCAAGGCATCCTTGGTGGCTGCAGCGTCAACAGAAAAGGTAGGATCCAATCATTCTTCGTTCTATGGTTCAGCCAAGCATCCAGGCCAGTATGTAAAAATACGAAAGAAAGATAAGATTTT
>JAGDQP010072302.1:0-10528 GCA_022664845.1 Lepisma saccharinum | reverse complement strand
TAATTAAAATTTTCTATCATTTCCAGTTTACATAAACGGGGCTGGAGGTAAACAGTATGAGGACGATAGGACTTTTATTATTGCTGTCCGTGGCTCTGTGTGTAGGAGCTGAGAACGGTAAGTTTAGAAAACTATTATTCATTTCAATTTCCATTACAACAATTTGATATTGAATCTGACATATTTTGTATGAAACATTTGCGCATCGCTTTTGGCCAGTTGACATTATGTACTAGAATGTTAGTGAGAATATATATTTTGATCATGGGGCGAATGCACATAAAACATATAATTACGACTAATTTTTTAAATTAAATTTACACCCCTATGTGTACATATGGGTGTGCATTTACACCCCTTCAGCTCTTTCTACCTTGTTTCTTATTGGGCTCCGAGACTGTGCATACCAACCACGGTTGAAAAAACATGTTTCTATTTTAAAAATTCCTTTCGGCAGGCCTACAGGCTGAGGTAGATTTCGAAGTGTTTTTGATTGAATTTATTGGGGTAAGTGCAGAATAAAAACACTTTAAGTAAATATACTTTTATCATTTTATTTTCATTATAAAATTATCAATACGGTTAGTAATTACCCTAATACGTTAACTAAATACCGTGCAAACTTTTTGTTATTAGGACTGAATGCAGTGATATTCCAATTGAAATTAACAGGCCCAATGAAACCCGCCACCTTATATACCCCTAACGAAATATGAGCGCTATCGAGAAACTAGTTATTGATTCATAGATTAATCATCAAGAGCTTTTCAACGTTACTCCACAAGACATGGTTTTAAAAATTTCGAATTTCCACCCCCACCCTTACTCGTAACCCCCACAAGCCCTGAATCGTTGGTGTCACCGTAAACTTCATAGGGAGTACTATAATTTATGAAGAAAAAGTTTCCCTATAAACTCCATAGGGGCTGAAATTGTTTTTTTGTTGTTTTTTTTTTTCAAAATTTCAACCCCGTCGCCCGACCGATTTTGCTCATTAACGAACTTAGCCGAGCTATTTAGCCTAGAAACAATATAATAAAATTTGGTTCAAATATCTTCAAAATTATGGCCGCTAGCGTGTAAATACATATACTGTATATATGACATGGTACCGATCTCAATAGGTAGATTTTTCTTCGAAATCTACCTAAAAACCAAAACAATGTTTAAAACATGTTCTATTTATTTATTTTTTTATTTTAAACACGTTTTTATAGACTGCGAAAAAACGTAAACGTTTAAACGTTTTCTTAAAAATAAAAAATTGGTAGGGGTTAATAGGTACTCCATCTGCAGTAGCCTCTGTAACGTTTCAGTTGCGCTTCCGGTCTATAGATAAGCATTTACTAGAAATTGTAGGTTCTATTTTACCAAATTAGACGAAATTAGCCATTTATTAAAATTCTACGACAAAGCTATTTATTATATAAAAGGCAAAGGTATACCCTGTGCAATGCGCACGCGTCGTGAACAGCGCGTGGGGGATGTGCAGGTAGTGCTCTACATATTATCGCCCAACGGCAAGAAGTGATCTGGGGTAGTCTCTCCCACGTTCGCTGCCTTTAGCTTCCAAAGTACCCACGAACACAAAGGACACTGTGGTACTCAGTTTGATAGGAGGTTGACTATACTTCAGAGCGCCAGGCATGGGAACACTGAAGGAAAATTCTCCAGTGGCCTGGCCGGGATTTGAATTACACCTCTCGAAATGCTCTTTCATTCGGACAACAAAGCCTACCATTTCCTTTTTACACAGTCTGCGTTTGGCTGTTACTGTTTTCTTATTTTCGTAAGGATTAGCTTTAATGAAGTGTGTCCAGATTAAATCCTTTTTGTCTTCTTGTACACACCCATTGATAGTGAGTCTGTAAATGAACAGTAAAAAAGCATAGTACCTAATAAGTCTTATCACCTGGCATAAATTGTAAGGAACCCAGGGGGACTCCACGTGGATCCCCCATGAATCATCAGCACCATTTTTTTTTCATTCTTTAGGGTCTAAATAAAATTTATAGCGATGTTCCCAGAAAATAAAACTGGTTTTACACAATATTGGCGTCCATGTTTGGTCAAAAATTGCTCAAAAGTATATTCAACCCACACGTACCTTATGGTAATAAATAAAATTTGTAGAATGTTCCCAAAATAATGAAATTGACTTTCTTACCGAAATGGCGGCCATTTTTGGTGGAAAATTTGTCAAAGGCATATTTTATTTTCCTTCTCTTTTCAAAAAGTACTTGAGTTTAGAGAAGAATATTTAAAACTTCACTGAAACTTGAAAATCGGCACTGTTTTTATTGCTTTGGTCCACAGAAATGGTAATTATACGATAAACGCTCCCAGAAATTGAGAGTCTAAACGCCCGAACATTGGGGAAACAGAGCCGGCCGGGTAGCCAGCCGTGCGGTCTACGGCGGTAGGCCAACGACTCGAAGGTTCCGGGTTCGAGTCCCGGCAGGGGGCATGGCTGTGAATTTTAACAGTTATAGGCAGATCGTGACGGGCCGAAATTCAAAGTTACTAGACTGGCCCATATAAAAATAAAGTTCTTTCTATGGAAAACAGAAAAATGGAAGCTTCTCACGTAGGGGGTTACATGAAGTATGAAATAAAAAAGACTTTTTTTTGGACTGAATATCAATGAGTTGTTTTCTTTAGAGAGGGACTTTAGGCATAGCAAAAATTGAACTGCTTAAAAACCAAAAACCAAAATGGTGTTCATTTTTGGTTGAAAATTGGTCAAAAACCTATTTTTTTAAGACCTTTTTTTTTAAGAGAAAGAAAGAAAACCTTCACGTTGAGATAAAAAACTAAAAGTCTGACTTGAAAACAGACACTTCCTTACTTATTTTGGCCTAAAGAAATGGTAATTATATCATAACCCTCCCCGAAAATTGAGGACCAGGAGGCCAGACAGAAAAAGGGTCCTGAAAAATGATTTTCTTAAGTGTATCATATTATAGGACACAAAATGAAAGGATTTCTCCGACTGAATGCGAATATGATTTTTTTTTAGAAAATGAATTTGAGGATTCCATATTTATACTAAAATGAAACTGCTAAAATAAAAACAAAAGATGGTGCTAAACTATTTTATTTTTCCTATAAATTTGGTATCCCTATTTTTTTCCCCCCTAAATGAAGTAATTCATATTCACATTCTGTCGGAAATCCACTTACTTGACACCCCATATGACTTACCGTACTCATAAATTTAATCTTGCAGGCCTCGAGGTTCCCCACCCCTCCTCCAGGCCAAGAAGTTCCTAATTTGTAGGAGTCGTTATCGCAAACTACCATTTTTTTGGGCCAAAAACAAGTAACGCAGTGGCGGTTTTGAAGTTTTTTTTTACTGAGTTTTATTTTTTTCCTTCAACCTATGGGATATTTTCTTTAACATAGAATACTCCTTTCCTTAAAAAAAAAAAGAGTTTGTGACCCATTTTCGATTGAAAATGGCCGCAATTTTGGTTATAAACAGTTTCATCTTTGTGTGAAACTTTTGCTATAAATTTCGAATTCTTAATTTCAAATTTATATTCAGTAAGAAAAATCTTTTCATTTAATACCCCACACAATCTACTTTATAAATATTTTCCAGACTCCCAATTTTGTGGGGGTTTTATCGTATAACTACGATTTCTTTAGATGAAGACACTGTGCCAGTTTTGAAGTTCAAATGCGTTTTAATATTTTATTTCAACTCAAGTGTTTTGAAAACAGAAAAAAAATAGAGAAAAAGAAAATCGTCTTTGACGAATTTCGATCAGAAATGACCGACATTTTGGTTTAAAGTCAGGTTTTCTATTTTTTGAGAACATCGCTCTAAATTGTATTTATACCACAAGGAATAATTGGTCACGAAGGATCAGGGAGTGCACGTTGGGACTCATAGAAAATAATTGTGAAAAATATTCTTTTGACCAGTTTTCGACCAAAATTGACCGCCATTATGATCTAAAACCAGTTTTATTTTTTTGGAAACATGGCTATACATTTGATTTATACCCTAAAGAATGAGTAAAATGTGGTCCCAATGGATCCAGGGGGTGGGTGGGGGTGGAGATGGTTCACGTGGAGTCCCCCTGGCTCCCCGAATAAAATTCCAAGCACCGAATAAGAAATGATTATCAGATCTGTACAGTTAACTCACTGCTGTCCCTTTCCTCATAAATATAAGAAAAGAGATGGAGGAATGTAATTATAGAAGCAAATACATGCCCATGAAGGTTTTCTTTTCCTGGCAGTTTCTCACAATAAATAAAAAAGGAAGAATTGAAACTTCTTGTTTCATATTATTGATAGCGAATTAATATTTTCTGCTTCTAGCAATCAAGAGATAAAGAACAAACAAAACAAAGCATTTTATGTCTCCGCCTGTAGGCTTGCGGCGCCATAATACTGATTACTTTGGAAACTAGCTTTCACACGGGACAAATTGCATACGTTTTATACCCTCGTACTCCTAAAAATAACACGACTCTTTAATAGAAAAAAAATAACATGTTTTAAACACGGCTTAAAGAAACATCGTTTTAAACAAACGTTCAAAATGAAATGTTTTAAACAAAATGTTTAAAACAATTGCCTCTGTTTAAAACATCTGTTTAAAACATTTTGTTTTAAACATTCCAACCCTGATACGAACATTCGAACAAAACCAAAAGGGGTCTGGACTTCATCCTGTGCTATTGTACGAATGCTGGGATGACACCTTAAGAGAGCAATAGCTCAGATTGTTACCAAATGGAACTTACATGTTTTAAAATAAAGGAAATGAAAATACGTGATTGAAATTGACAACAAAAGGCCTAGCAATGATAATATTGCACTGTAGGACCTCGGGACAAAACAAAACTCCACGAAGTAACCATTTAAAAACTCTACTAAGGGAAAATTATTTTTCATTAAACAGGAAAGAGTTCCCTCGCCTCTCCAGTGTCGTTCCCAACGGCGCTTGAATTTCGTCCCTCTAGCAATAAAAGCGTGAAGCGCTGTCTGTTAGAGTATGGGCCTCATGCTCTAGCATCCTTCCTGGAAGGTACTGTACAGCGCCGAATCAAGGCCTATTCTCCATCTTAGATCAGCTGAGGTGGACCGACCATCCCAAGCACAAGGAAAACGAAAATCAAAGCCTAGTATCGAAAATTATAAAGCTCTCGTCAGGTTTATGTAATTGAAGTCTCCTCTCTGATTTTGGGTCAAATTTTCCATATTGGGCTTTCGTTCTGCGATCTGTTACATCTAGATTATTCTGTTCCCGTGTGAAGCTTGCTGTTGCCGGTTGGAAAGTCTCCACTCAATCGGATTTTCAGTCTCTCATGTTGCTAGCTGTGATGCAGCCAATTACAATAGTTCGCTTGAGAACCAATCAGACCAGCACGCTTTGTTTACTAATGCTTTTGCGAAGAAACGTGTTTCATAATTTCTTCTGGAATTACATTAAATCCTGTTGTCTGTATTTCTATGATTTTGTCTGTTTTTCTATCCTTGTTTAAGCATTGAGGAAAGTGGATATTTTTTTGTATATCACCTCTCTATAGGACGTAGATTCTCCAAGCGAAATTTCAGGGCGGGTTTCGATATCAGCTCTTTGATGGTCTCCTTGGTAGTTTCAGAGATACAGGCGCTCAAAGTGAAGGCTGCATCTTTAAAATGTCGTCATATCTCGAAAAGTAATAACGTAAGTCGTGTCGGCTTAGCAAAACATATTCTAAGTAGCACCCAATACACCTGTTTAAGTTACGTTTATGATTAGCGAATGCAGCTTAAACTGTAACGTTGCCTGCGTGACTTTGAGATCTCCGAAACTAAGCATATTTTTGAATTTCTTCAAATAAACTTTTCTCTTGTTTTAATGTAAAAAATCACCTCCCAAGGTTTGCACTATTATTTTGTGGACACCCTGTATATATTAGTTTTGTTCTGTATTGAACTGTTTCTAATATGGAGGTTATTTATAAAGCGATTATTTATTATTTTGCAGATGTGTATGACGTTACAACAATAATCCGCATGAAAAATATTAATGACATTCTTGATGGAGAAGCTGACAGTGAAACTGATCGTGAGTATAATAATTATAATTTTACTCCGTTGTACGAATTTGAAATATTATAGAATATATATTTGTTGCATGTCTACATATAGCATAATTACTATAATATTATAAAAAAATTGAACTATGGTTTAACAAGTTTATTTATATTGTCAGCATGACAAAGATCATGGGTGGATTTATGCGGGAGAGCATGGACGGGCATTGTCCCCCCAGTTGTGTATCTAAGTCACAGGAACCATTGTCCATTTCTTCTATGATTGAAGGTATGCAAACGGAAACGATGTAAAGACAAAAAAAATTAAATTTTAAACGACAGCTCGACAAGAATTTCATGAAATTGCTTATGTCTTCACAACATCAGTTCAGCGAAATATTTCAAGTGATTGCGTCATAAGTCATGGAAACTATATTTTGTTTCTCAAGAACGAGGCACCAGCACGCAATTTCGAAATATACAAATGAAAGAGGCCACTGTTTGGTACTGGTAAATATATGAGTATAATGAAAGTCATATGTACCAGGGGGTAGGTAGGGACGTGTAAAATCATTCATAAACCAAAGCATCGTGCTACACGTGCTTATTACTTATACGACTATATAAACAAAGAAGACGCGCAGATATCGCCTTAGGAACCTTGGAAATAATCTATCAGAGCAACCCCAACACGCTGCTAGTAATGTGGAAGTCATCGAATACCAACCACCCGATCAAGTTGGATTCGAGACAGCTCACGCTTGTTGAATCGCGTCCGCGCTGAAATGCCCACCTAGCGACAGTTCGGTACGGTAAGGTATTATTACCCATTGCTTCCACCAGCTCCTTATGGCATTCTCTGGCAGGGTACCATCGGAGAAAGACTATTTTGACATACGAACGCAGTTAAAGTTCCATCCTGTACTTCGATTGACCCACCACTAATTTTCCCGTGCCTTTTGTGCAACAACCGAAACACACACTGCCATCTAATGCTATCTTTACGTACTACGGATGATACGCTCTTCGGGGCGTACTATCTATCATATGGTTGTCACATGACTTATGCCCCAACCCTCGTATATCTCATTATACTTATAAGATGAGCTGCGAGAATACGGAACGAGAGGCACAACTGAAGTGGAACTTGTTTAAAAAAGCTGATGGCTTTTCACCTAATCATATTCCATATCCAGGCAATGTTTCTTCCAGGCATGTTTTCGGAGGAGCTTTGCGCCCCTCCCAAGGGGAAGGGATTTCACCACCTGGCGAGAGAATTATAGTATAATCACTTTTATTACTGATACGTGTACTGAAATTCGAATATAATAATAGCACATTCCATAAATACTGGTCGTGTTCTATTGATGTTAACTACGTTTGCATATTCCCAGTAGCGTGTAAGGAAAGTTCATGGAAAGAAGGCGTCGTTCACTCTCGCGCAGGCGCAAAGCTCCGACTCTCCTTAGACGCGAGTATATCCACGTGCTTCTTCTAGTGCAGACTGAAAACCTGTTGAGTAGTATTTTTCAGCCCAAGCACTGAGTTTCTGAAGATGTTTTTGAGTGTTTTGTAAATGATCAAAGTTTAGTACAGTCATAGTAATATCATAAATCACCACACCTAAAAGATTCCTGAATTTTGTCCTTCATCTTTCTCTGTGTCATCTAAAAGCTGTTATTAGATACTAGAAATCGTATTATACTTATCAACTTTTCTCAAACATCCTGGCAGTGCTTTTAGCTTCCTGAATAAGTAACTGTGTCACGTCATCAAAGAAATTCCCCTCTCATGAGTGTCTCCTGGAAAGGTTTCGCGATTGAAGTGAAACTACAAGTTTTCCTCCAAAATACATTTACTCTATAGGCAAGAAATTGTCAAGATTCTTATAATCAATATGTTCCATTCCTTTGCTTTGAATCGTGAAACTGGGGTGAAGGGAAAGAATGAAAGGAAGAGTGGGAAACGGATGGGTCGGGAATGAGCGAGAAAGTGTCGTAATCTTACTGATAACAGCAATATTCTCGAAGACATATCATCAACGTTGCTAGCCATAGAATAGCATTCCGATTTGTATTTGTATATCTAATTTTATTTATTGTCAGTCTACATTCCGTAGTTTTTTATATTTGCGATTTATTTGAACCTTTTTGTTGCTTTTTCTTTTGCAATCCGAGGACCCTGGGGCTCCTCGAGGGTGGAGCTAATGGCCATTGCCCACCCTTTGCTACACCTCTGAGTAAATATGCAGCAACGAATTAACAGTGAACTCAAACCACTCCCAGATATTGGTTCTGGCGATATACGAAGTGAATAAGGGGGTATGTGTTCTTCCAAATATTACTGTAGATGTTGTGCGATATACGATCTGACGTGCCACAACCATGAAGGTGTCTTCACAACGTTCATGATAGTTCGCATATACCTGGTTTCCTTAACCAACGATGGAGCAATACTAAAAACAACATAGATACCACATATCCAGACCATTTTAAGTGAGTAGGTAACTTCACAATAGAAAAACGCAGAGCATTGTTTTCTGTACCATAACTACGCAAAACCCAATTTCCATTCCTATTTATGGTTCTTGTGATCTTAATTTATTTGAACAAGTTGCATATCTTTGGTTCCTGATCCCTTCCTTCCTTCTACAACTTTTGTTTTACATGCATAATATCCGTAAGCTCCCGCCACTTATTTAATAAACGACAATGTCTACCAACTGGTCAGTAACTGGTTTGTTCGTATTTACAATCTATGGCGTATAATTTAAATTTAAGTTGTAAAGAAAATAGTGTTATACTTATATGTTCTTGTACTATACTGTATCATTTCCAAAAAGTGGAATAATCCTTGTAATTGTATACACTTTTAGACAGTGAAGTATAACTGTATTGCAGGATTTGCAGGTAGAAATCTTTCGATATTTGTTAGACCACAAATGAATAACTGGACAGACGTCGTTGAAGCAATGGACTTTGAATGTCACTCAAGGACGAATGCTCTAGACTCAACCTTCTGGCTCGCAGGTGTAGCTGTTATAGGTAAGCAAAAAGTGTTGTATAGCCATTGTTATTGGATTGGATGAATAGAGAAATAACGTACAAATAAAGGGAAATGTGTACAGTATTAGATCGAAACACGATAACATAAAGTAAGATGTACTTGGTTAATCAGAAACACACATAGCACAAGCCCTCCACGGGAGTGCCCATTTTGATCCCGTATGATCCCATAAAGAAATAGGGGATCCTATGAAGATCCTACCGGGGACAGTCATGGGACTGCAACCATGGGAATGCCACAGTTGTCCCACAGGACGACTACTTGCAGCGAGATGTAGAAATTCATAGAATTTTGAATATGTGTAATAAAAACAAACATATTTTGAGAAAGATGCAGAGAAAATACTGGAAAGCATGAAAGTTCACCTGGCCGTGACATGTTCGCTGCAGCCACAGCGCGTATATGACATTCATTTGTTTGTCACAATGGGCTTGTGGTATAGCGGATCCGCGGCGCGAGGAGCAAGAGTGATTATCTATCAAAAACGGTTTAATTTTAAATTGAAATCAATGTAAATGAGTATATAATAGTTTTAGATTTCAAATGCAGACTACCTAGTTGTTTAATTTTAGTAACTTCAGTTATTAGCAGTTAACACAGCGTTGCATACTAAGATCAATTTTTACTACTCAGATCTAATATTATATTCATGGGTCTTAACGGTTAAAATGGAATTACCCAGGTCTTAAAAAACAAATACTCATGTTTTGTTATAATGAACCAAACGACTCGGTGACTACTTGAAGGTAAAATCCATTTAAATAGTTTACATGAGCACTTCCTTCCACAGAAGTCAAATTCGTGTGCCAGTCTACCATCATGGTAATGGTCTGTTTTAGCGAGTTTTACAATGGTAATGACAGTACTAAATTTGCAGGACTGGTTGGAAGCACTGTTCCACGCTAGACATTTACTGAATATGCTAGGTTATTTTGCTTTAGAGATAATAAATGAAACCTATGTATACTAGAATTCATAGCCTATGCTGTGTACTGGTGCCGTAACGCTTGCCGAACTGGTTAAAGAAGCACCGTACACGGCAAAACTTTAGGAGAACCCCTCCAATTCCGCTATGAACGAGATACATGGAATACCATGTTTTCAAAATGTAAATTGCCTCCCACTACCTTCTTGCTAAGAATGGATATCAATTGTAGGTTGGGGTTAGGTTAGGTAAACGAAAACGATATGTTGTTTTCCTTCGACTAATTTTCACATCCTTCCCCCAATTTTAACATTAGGTACGCAAATTTGTTAAACCGCGACTTTTGCAAAATTTCAATAAATCTTGTTCCCTGTTTCTGTACTGATCCATGAAACTTAAAACGATATATTAAACCTCCGCACTGAGTCGCCATACCGCCATTTTCGGCTAATATGTAATAGATGCCCGCTGCCGTTTTCTGTCCAAGGTAAAACAGAAA
>JAGDQP010072301.1:0-10528 GCA_022664845.1 Lepisma saccharinum | reverse complement strand
CATCCCGATATTCACTTTATATTTCGTTCTTTTCGTCTCGTGTGAGTTTGGTTCGAGACTGTTTTTCCCGTGCTGTGTGCGCGTGTACCCAACCAAAAATGGCGAGTTAATATATACTTTAGGGCGCCTTGCATCGCAGATCGAAGAATTTCTACAAGAACGTAGCCAACAAGACAGCTAAAAATGTAATTCGAGACATGGTGAGTCAGTTCCAGTTTATTTAGAATAAAAGAATAATTCGTATATTTGGACAAAATATGATTATCAGTGAACTGTCGCTGCGTGCTTCGTGCTACAGAGGGTAGCCATATTGGAAATTTTCATAAACTAAATTTTGATTCTGGATTAATAGTGTAAATTTCAAGTGAAACAATTTAAATTCACGTCAACTTGAACTTATAACTCTTCACAACCTTTTATTTTTATCCGGAGGAAGAATTTTCAACATGCTTGTCTAAATTTTCTTTACTTTTTCCTCCTCCGTCAGTATATGAACACGGGCATTCTGGGCGAAATTTAGGTTTGGTAACATTGAAATTCTGCATACTTAATTTTATAGTTAAGCACTGAAATTTTATACATCATGATCTCAGAAGTGAACTCAGCCCTTATTGAACAAACATTATGAACCTTAGGCTGTTAAGAGAGGGCAAAAATGTAGAAATTTCGGCGATGTAAACGTGTAAAATCTCGATCCTTCATCCTCCTCTTAACCTACATTCTAGAATTTTGTTTGATTCAAAAATGGAAGGAGTGAAGGAATCGACAGTCAATACTTGTGTGTGTGTTTATGTGTTCATTAAGTTACAGGCCTGTAGAGCCATGTTAAACTACCTTTCGATTAAGTAAAATCTTTAATAACTAATTTCTATTTTCGGGCCCAATATTCTAAACTCTTAACTTGAACAATACATGTTATGTGTTCCGTGTTTTGCACTGTTTGAGGGTACCAATGAGCCTATTTTTCACTTGTATGAACTTTACTTTTGGTATTTTTTTTTTAACACAAAATTCTGTACGAGTGAAAAATAGGGGCATTTTGTCTGTACAGATCGCACCTGTGAATTGATGTGATATTATCCATATATTCTATACTTTAATAACTGACTTCACTCTGGTTATAAAAAATTCTTTTCCAAAATTTTGATATGATAATCTTCAAATAATTTAACTATGGATACATTTTAATATAGTTGGCACACTGTCATAATGTTAGATGCTATTTGAGGAAACAGCTGTTTGCTGTATATGAGAAGGTGTCAACAAGATTTTGTTAATGTCCTCATAACGTAATGTAAATTTTGACAGGAAAGTTTATAATAAAGTAGTAATAATTAAATTCAGGAACCTGTTTAATTTCTTGAGAATAACGAATGGGCTATAGAAATTATACTGTTATTTAAGTTGGTTGAAATTCTTGTGTAATAGTAAAGCTATTACATGCTAATTATCTGCGTGTTGCAATCCAACGTAAATCTCTTCCTAGTACAGTAGTGTGATCTAATCAAGATGAGATTTTTGCTTGAAGGGATAGTGAGCTTTGTTTGCACATTTTTTTTTTCCATCGACCTATATTACATACAGTGGTACGGATGTAACTTGTCCCTTGTACTTAACGTAATTAGGTTAGGTTCGATGATTATTTCCTGTTTTTTTTTATCTTCTATTTTGTGCAACTATGCAATTACACTCATCTATTTAATTATTTAATGGAAGCCCACCTATGTAGAATGGATTTGGTGTGTAAAGCTAAAATCTCAACTTGACAGTCCTTGGCTTCAGTACTGGAAGACAGCAGTGCTTTTTGAGTGTTTACCTGAAATGAACCCAATGATAGTATCAGCTACCATTGTTCAGTGACGTGCCTTCTTGAATGCTGGCCCATTTGCTTAGTTTGGGTTCATTATGAGGAAGTGTTTACGTTTAGTGTCACCTGTTTCTCTTCGTTGTTTGTGATCCTGTGATTGCATGTGCTTGTACCTAACCGTCGATTTTGAGTTCAGCTCTTCGATTCTTTTGGTACTGCTATTAAAAATTCCATTCCTGAACCTAGTGGTTAAGTTCCCTGGGGGATAGCCACCTACAACTTTATAAGATCTGTGTTCCTCCTGTCACCCCAATGAGTATACATATGTGTGACTTCGTTAATATTTAATCATGTTGGTGTATGCCAGACTAGTGATTTCTGTGTAACCGCTTCGATGTTGAGTGAATATATATATATTAATTTAGCAAGGTCAGGTGACTTGCTGTAAGACTTTGAGACAGGAGCAGAGTACTCCTGTGATTGCAGTGCTGGTTATGGCATTATTTGGAGTCAGTGGGGATATAGGCGGCGACACTGTTTGTGGGAGGTGTAGATGGCTGGACCCCAGTGAACCTTTCTGCGTTGAGGTACAGGTATGGGAGGGAGGTAGGATGAGTGATGATGTATGGAAGTGGCTTACGCCCGCTCGCTGGGGGCGCCCTGTGGTAACCTGCATGCCTTATCTTAGCCCTGCCACAAGGGTTGTGGAAGTCTATGTTTTTGATTGAGCCTCGTTCCAGTTTGGGCGAATCTTCCACGTAGAGCGTGACCCGGATCTTGAGATGGGAATTTGTTTATAGGCAAGATAGCCAAATCTGGCAATTGTCATTTTGTCACGCTACAAGGTGTGGAACCCTTGGGATTTAGGGTGTACTGGCCATTAGCAGTATTGATAGTGACTGTGGAAGAAGGGATGATAATGGAGCAGGTCCTACGTCTGGGTCTCTTGTATGTATGAGCGCCTGTTTGGGGTGATGGCGTGGAATGATTCGTACGGATCAAGATGTTTCTAAGATTAGGTGGATGTTGAAAGACTAATCAAGGTATGGTGGAAAATACTGATCTTGTGTCTGTGTCAGGTTGGAGAATGTGGAAATGAGAGTGTAGGATTTGTTCGACCTTGATTAGTTTAGGATGAAACTGGGTATAGCCGGTGGGTTGGAGGTTTGAGTGTGTGAGGATGCACGGCGAATCTGTTTGGTAATAAGGTTAGATGGGTAGCCTCGGTTGACTAGGGCCTCCTACAGGGGTTGACTGTAAGTTTCAGCAGCGGAGGTGGTGGAAGTCAGGCGTTGTCCTCTGAGTGTAAGGGAGAAAGGAATCGTTTTCTTGGTGTGGTAAGGTTGGGAACTTGAGTAGTGTAAATTCTGCATATGGTTGGTAGGTTTTATGAGAACGGAACTAGTGAGAGTGTTGTTTTTTAAAGTGATGTCTACGTCAAGGAATGTGACTCTCTTACTAGAAATGGACCAAGTCAACTGGACAACATGGAATTGGTTCAGTTGTTCTAGGAATGTCTTGAGACTGTTTTCACCATGAGTCCATAGCATCATTATATCGTCCAAGAATCTTACCGAGTAGAGAGGTCAAAGGTTGAGTTTGCAGGAAATCATGTTCGAGTTTGTCCATAAACAGATTAGCATAAGAAGGTGCCATTCTCGTACCCATGGCTGTGTCTCGGATCTGAAGGTAGTGTTTGTCGTCAAAGGTGAAGTTGTTACATGTGAGAACTAGGTTGGCCAGGTGATTGGGCTATGAGGTCTGGGTCTCTGGTTAAGGAAGAATTCCAGAGCTGCTAGGCCATGGGCATGAGGAATGTTGGTATATAAAGAAGAAACATCTATGGTACAAAGCAGTATGTCAGAAGGAAGAGGCGGTAATTTACGGATGATTTCTAAGTGATAGGTGTCGCGTATGTAGGCAGGCAGCGCTTGAACATGAGGTTGAAGGAAGGAGTCAACGAGAGCCGAAATGTATTCAGTAGGGGACTAGATTACTTTGGAAATGATTTTTAAAAAAATTGAGCTTTATCTTAAAATGGCGTCTAGAAATATTCTCACATCTTAGCATGGCCATATCAGGGACACCCACCTTAGTTGATTTGTGGAATGACTTTGAATGCATTAATTACAATAATTTTAATATGCAATAATACGAAAGGGAACATAGTTCGTTACGAATTTGTAAATCAATTAAGAATGAAGAGGTGTTTCAGTGCACAAAAAAGAAGTAAATTTGTTACTTCCTTTTCACTGAATACTAGTATCGGGTAAGTGCAAAACTTCTACTCGTTTTGACCTGTCAGAGGTTAGCAATGTATTGATCTCACAGATGGCGCTGCCAATACGTGAATCGGTGGTCACGCAATCGGGGGAACATTAGAGCATCCACAGGCGCACACAGCGCCATCTGTGAGTGGACGAGCAGATAGGGGCAGCGTATCATGTCGGTGAAATGGAGACCGATAAGGAGCATATCAGACACTTTATTTTTTGAATTTGATAAAGCTAGTAATACGGCCACATTCTGCTGTAACATTCGGCAAGTGTATATTGAATATCCAGTTGACGATAGCACATGTCGTCAACAAACATTCTATAATAAGTATTTTAAAGTTCGTGTACCCAAGTCATATTATTTATATAATTCGTATGGAAAAGGTCTTTCTTTTCTGTATTTCTATCCGAAACTGGAATACGTATATGTGTCAAATAAACTTTCAAGATGACGGGCTAACGACATCTTGACTATATCCGAAGGTAATTGTTATATTGAATATGATAATGCATTAGAAGATGCATTCTAGATGCAAACTATGTACTCAGACCATACATTAACTTGTTCTTTGGATTGTGGCTCTCCAATTAACTTAAGCCTGTTGGCTACATTTGGTATATTGCATCACGTATAACAAAAAAATTGGCAAGTAAAATTATTGAATGGTTACAAATTAAGACATAACTAGGTTCAAGTAAACTATATTAATTAACAAACAAACATATTATATCCTTTTTACATTACTCCTTTTGAGTTACAGAATAGTATAATTGGACGACAAGGAATAACAATTATTTTTCCAAGTTGGAGACAGTTTGATTACAAATACTGTGAAAGACTTTGATATGAATACTATGGAGAAACTGGATATAAAACGTATTCAAACTAAGTTAAACTAACCAAGACAAACTAAAAATGAAGAAAATTGCCTCTTAATCTACAATCACAAGAACGCATCAAAGTGATAGAAAAACAAATATGAATTTGACAGATATGATTTCCAAGTATAGAAAAAAAAAAGATTGATTTGGGTAGAAGAAATCAATGTCTGATTCACACAGTTTATATCAGACTCTTCTACAAGAACAGAGCAAAGAAATAAGAAGAATGCCTGAAACAGTATCTTGTTCAGTGGAAACAGAGTTGAATTCATTTGGATGATTTGGTTAAATCACTATGGGAACAATTAAGAGAATTTACAAATGCTAACGTTAACAAACAAAGTGACAAGGTTAATCCTTTTGAGATGATAACAGACCCTGACAAACAAGAAGAGATTAATTTTGGATGCATGGGTATACAAACAAGTCACTGAGACAAATTCAAAGCTAACCATGAGAAAAGGAGCCCGAAGAGGTAAAAGTGATAAACGTGATTCATAATGAACTTAATCCTACAATGGAGCAGCTATTGTTTGCTAGGATTCATGACAACGGATATGCACATAAATTAATAAGCCCCAATTATAATAAGAAGGAACTTTTTAAGTTACTAGATCAATGCTAAGATGATAAAGCTTTACTGCTATTAAAAACTTTATAATTACTTGCGGAAGTGCAGAGAAAGAAATACATTGATCATACTATTTCTTTTGATGATTGGATGTAGTAGGTTAGGTTTGAATTGAATAATATGCACTGGTTAGATTAGGCATATATAATATTTTTTGTATTTTTTTATACGTTGAATGTAATAATGAGATCGATTTTTCTTTCGTTGATTGGCAGGGTGTTGCAAAATTTAGTTAGCCTAATCGACATTACATCGAAAAGTCAATTCTTCGTTTTTGAACAGAAGGAGTGGATGATGTGGTGTATGAGTTGCAACACTTGAGAATTTATAGGAGTTACAATAGTTAGTTTTGGAAACGATGTACTACTGTTTCTTTCCTTACAAGATGTAAATAATTACCAGGAAGTGACGACAAATGAATATATTTCGTGAAGATTTGATACGTAGCTTTAAGGTCATTGTTACAATATAATAATTTCAGCTATATAATAGTAGAAGCTTGGGAATTGCCATGTACTTCTATCTGTGTAGAAGAACCTACTACGAATGTTGAATTGTGTACTAAACTTGTAGTCAAGGAAGCATATACTTTATGAAGAATAAATACTACATATCGTTTAATGGTTGGATGTAAGACTGATTTTCCTAGTGTAATTAATATACATTGCTAATAAGAGATTAGTCTACATTACGGTTTAGCAATTAGCTGTATTGTTGATCGGCTGGACTTTTGATACTCCCCCGTCGGCCTAAGTTTTAAAGATACATGTCGCATATTTGCAAGAAAAGTGTTAACTCAAAATTTTTCAATTTTCGATTTTTTTGTTTGTTCAAAAGCATTAGAGAACCATTTTCCTTTTTTAACAAAAATGCCACAAGTCTATCTCCATCGGTGGCCAGTAGATAGCATACGTCCTTAAGACGCCACTTCTTTTCTTAATCCTTTAAAATTATACTTTTTGAGTTGTGACACTTTTCTTGCAAACGTGCGATGTACAGTGCCTAGTTGTTCAAATTCCGTGATTTTACAAATAGAAGTGTTTTAATATTTTGAAGGAGCACTTGTAGTATGTTTCAAGTCCGCCCGTTAAGACATATAAAGACAATGATAATGAAACTGTGATATATGTTGCGTTTAGTGGTTGTCATGGTGGTAAACCTGACATTACAGTCCATATCAAATCTAAAAAACTCTCGAAAATACAATTTGGTAACAAAACATGTGATTCACAGGGACCATTCTAAGTGAATGATATCATTTGCTTAGTGATGGGGGAAGAAGCAGGGCGTTACGAGGCAAGTAAACTATCGTTCCCCTGTTGAAGTAACGCACGAACTATTAACAAGGACTTACCGATGATCATGGAAATGACGCATTGCTTTATGGTACGTACATTATTTTGTTGCAAACAATAGTACCGTTGCGAGACCCATTGAAGCTAATGGAAAAGGCTCTTCTGACATCTACTGCCGTCCAGAGATTTGGAATAAAATGATTCATATGACTGATAATAATATGGCTGGAACTGTTACAATTTGAAAGTTACCTGGAAAGAACGATCAAAATCCTTATTTGAAAGTTATGCATTTTAAAGTATAAGCACCTAAATTTAAATTTATTTTTTACCTTTATGCACTTCTTCGGCCTGAGTCAAAGATACCTAAGGGCAAAAATAAATTCAAATGTTTAAACTTTAATATGCGTTTTTCTCACAACTTTCACAAATGGACTTTGATCGTTCTTTCCAGGCAACCTTCATTTCTTTTTCACTAAACCTTGTATTCCTTCCTTTTAAAATCCTCGATCTGGAGGGATACTCACTCCTCCCTTACGCCAATAGAGACGTAAGGGTCACTTACATTTTGAATAATTTTTCAATACAAAAATATCCAAGTTACTTAGTTTTTGTTCTATTAATACTGTTTATTCCATGCTTGTCATATTAAACGTATTCAGTTTAATTTGATTTTTCATCTCTGATTTTTAATTACGTAAAGACGGTAACTGTCACATGAAAAATAGATGGACTTTAGCAGTCTATGCATAAAAAAGTAAATAATTAATTTAAAGAATGTTATGCTTCGTTTATTTACAACTTAATGTTTAATTGTTCTTCAAACTATTATTATGCCTAAGTTATTAAATATTTGTGTGTGAAAACTGTTTTAAGATTGTTGTAATACCCATGTAAATTGGCATACTTGTGTAACTCGATATTCTGCTGCTGATTACTGTAATGTATAAATCAAGTTCATGCTAAGTTTGACGTAAAATGGAGATTTCTGTACAAACTTTGTTTCGTCTATACAATCGTAATCTTCTGTAGGATTACTGGGTTTCGATTCTTAATTGTGAGAAGTTACGATAGGGTCAATATCTTGGTGTAAGATGACTTACGTTTCTGACAACTTGATTGGTTGTTGTAACCTGTTTTGATTGGTGAACAGAAAAGAGACTAAAAAAGGAGGGGTGTAAGATGACTTACGTTTCTGACAACTTGATTGGTTGTTGTAACCTGTTTTGATTGGTGAACAGAAAAGAGAATAAAAAAGGAGGGGGTTACTGTCGTTTTGTACCTCATGCCTCAGAGCGTGAAAAATTGTTGAATGTGGGACAACTCTGTCAGTTTATGGAATAATCTTACTGAATTTACGTAATATTGTTGGAAAAAATTGTTCTAAAAAATGGTTGAATTTCTGGGAATTCTTCTGTATATTCGAGAAAATTATTTGCTGAAAAATGGATAATCAGCACCTAATTGGAAGTGTATAAAAAAAGCTGTAAAGTGAAACTAATTGAATAGTGTAATCTAGTGGAAGGTTTTATAGTTCTTCCTGTTTACTTCTAGGTGATTACTGGTGATAGAGAAGATAAGTGAATTATTTCAACAAAATATACTGTTGCAAGAGAAACAAAAAGCCTTGAAGAGAAACTAAAAGTATCGGTTGAAAATTTTTATATCCTTTCCAAGAAAAAATGAGGTTACGACCCTCTAAGGTTTGTTGAATTGAGGAATAGTACCTAGAAGGATAGCCTATGTAAATACATTTAATTCAACTAAATCCAACATATCTATAGGGTAAGGTTATTGATTCTGTAAACTTTTAAATATATTTATTGGACCCTAGTTAAGGTTCATAGAACTATTGAGGAGATTATTGTTTAAGTTTATAAACTTGGGATTTGGATTCTTAATTTCAAAGTACTGAAATTATATTTTCTTATTTTTTTCGTAATTGGTATAGAAAATAATTATTCCTTTCCTTAATAAGGTTCAAAAGTGTCTTTGAATAACTCCAGAATATTTTGTTTATTTTCTTTTGTTTTGTAATGTCATGATTCTAAAAAATAATTAAAAAAAATATAATAAACATATTTTGTTTCAATATTAAGTTTTATGTCCAAGAAGTAGCTAGTTTATAAATATAAGAACATTTCTTCGGTCCTTGGCCAGTGCTTTTCTGACATGTCTTCTGTATTCAGGTAAATGAGTATTAAAATAATCTGTTTATAAATATGGATCATATGGTCAGATTGAATAAAAGATATTTAAGTCTGAATTGAGGATTTCCGATGAGTGTTTGCCAATTTATCATTTTATCTGGAATTCTTGATGGTGTACTGGTAAGTAAATTTCTTTAGAAATTTAAAATTACACTACACTACCGTGGAATGTTTCTATGTCCGTTTATGAATATACAATAGGATTAACCTCCAAAAGATTAAGTTTGTCTTCCGTCATCTATTAATGAAAACAAAACTAAGAAAGAGGATCTTCCAAAGAAATAACTTTCAGTAAGTTCTCACAGAAGAACAAAATCTATCTATTTAGAAATAAAAGCTCTGTGAAAGGGATGACTGCAGTGGGCATACGCTTGTTCTTTCAAAAGAGAATCACCCTTCTAGTAAATTACGTGCGAGAATTTACGACAATATTAAATCATTTTATTTGAATTTAGTTTAAAGGCCTTTCGGCAACTTTGGCTCAGGCCGGATGGATGATGATGGGATGAAGAAAGTTAAAGGAAACGGGCGCACCGCGAGAAAACCCACGCACACGTTGTTTGTCCACCACAAAGCCCACATGGCATGAGCAGGGATCGATCCTACGACCCCTAGCACCAGAGGTGAGCGCTCTACCAACTGAGCCACCGTGGCTCGTAATTTTTTTTTGTTTCAATTTTTTTGTTTACAATGTGTAGGGGAAATATTGGAATTGTATTTATGCCTTTAGGCATCTTTGGCTCAGGTCAGAACGATGACGATGTGGAAAGTAAGTTGGCCAGGACCTATTTGAGAAGATACCAGG
The DNA here is from genome assembly GCA_022664845.1 of Lepisma saccharinum. Classification (NCBI taxonomy): domain Eukaryota; kingdom Metazoa; phylum Arthropoda; class Insecta; order Zygentoma; family Lepismatidae; genus Lepisma; species Lepisma saccharinum. The sequence continues at coordinate 622 of JAGDQP010072301.1, read as the reverse complement.
CATTAGCCTGCTGTAACAGGAAACACGCTGGCAAAATCCAAGCCAGAATGGCCATTCGCTGGACTTGAACCAGGGTTGAAAAAACAATTTTTGCCGATTTTTATTTAAATTCAGGGTTTTTTTTTTTTTCAAATAATTTGTGGTTAAAGATAGGACAGAAGTGCGATAAAACACAGTAGTGGACCTCATAAATCTATATGTAAAAAAAATCTGGCCGATTTTATGAAAATATGTGAAGAGCACAATCGTTTGAAAGTCGACAAAACGATATAACAATCTGATCATCAAAAGAAACGCAGATCATATCGTCACCTTGGCGCCAGAAGGTACTATTTTCAAGTTTCGGCAAAATGGACGTAACTCAAAGACCTTGTATAGAAGCGCATCAAGTCAAAAAGTGCTATGTCACAAAACGGCCTCCACTGATTAGAAATGACAGCAATGTAATGATTTAATATTACTTTTAAATGGAACTTCAAACTTCAAAATTGTTTTTTTCTCAAAAGCAGATAAAGCGGACATAGTATTTTCTGGTTCTACCAGGTATATGCATAAGTTTTTGCCGGTTTTTGTGGTAAAGAAAACACGTAATTTTCAAGGGAAATTAATTTTGTTTTATTCA